>NTHP01000235.1:1507700-1522111 GCA_003416845.1 Oplegnathus fasciatus
AAAAAAAAAAAATTAAAAGGATATCAGACCATCACTGGAATATTTGTTTTTTTCTAATTTGAGTCATTCCTCTTGTTCATTAATTTTTTTAAAGAGATTGTTTTCTATGTGAAATTTTACGGTTGATTATTTTAATGTATTTGAATGGAGACAAGATTTTTCTTCCAGAGGTTGCTCTATGTATACAGAATAATGCACATAGTATTCTGTTTGCTACACAGAACTATTAAAAATGTCTTAAGTAATTTAATGATGTGACTGGCTCATTCTTTGGTCTTGTCAGATTGTATGTAACGCACTGAAAGTGTGCACATCATCTGTTCATGTGTTAATGTGATAAAATGTCAGTGTGTGTGTGGCTTCTAGCTCAGTTGTGTTCCTGTATTTTTGCCAAAGTGAATTCCTTTAGAAGCACATTTCTCCATACTGCTCTCTCCCCCCTCCTCGCCTCTCTCTCATGTAAACACATTGGGCAGTAAAATACCAGATAGTTTCTGTACTCTGTGAAACTGTGATTTTATTGCCAAAAGACAGCAGAAGAATGAATAAACAGTGGAATTAGTTATTTTTTACAGATGAATTCCAGGATTTATCCGTGGCTCCAGGGTTTCCAGAGACATTTTCCAACATTGATTGCCAGTGTTCAACATGATCCCTCACATTAAACAGTGTGTTTGTGTGCGTCAGGGACAGAGGAGAGCAGTTGATGCTTCATGCTGGTTTTCATCATTTGTGTCCTCTCTTCATTTCTGTTCCAACCCTTCTGTCACTAATACTCCGACCTCCTCCTTTGCTCCAGTATCTCTTTCTCTACAGATCCAATCACTAATAACTACTGTGGGGTAGCAAAACAAAACAAAAAAGTCTGACCTCAGTTTACCTTTTTATTTTATAGGTTGATGTTTGTTTCAGCAAACAAACCTTCAGTCAGCCTAAGAAATAAAATGCTTAACTGAGATCTGTATTGAGATTTCCTGTAGAGTCCTGCTAGCCCACTTCAGATGTTAACAGAGCACCCAGTTCAGTCAGGGGAAGCACACCTGTCTTCCATCGGACAATCACAAAGAGCATCAGCTTGTACCTCCATCTCCTCTCCTTGGCAGCAGTTTAGACTCAGAAACGTTTCCTAACATAAAGTACAGTATGTCATGACTTCCACTAATCATCTCTCTGTAGTGGTCAGCCTGTCCTGGGAATACCCTGCTGTGTCATACCAGCCACGCGGATGCAGGCCTGGCAGAATAGCTGGAGAAGTTTGTCTGACCTCTGCTTTGTTCTGTAAGTTCAGATGATTCCTTTCTTTCCTTCCACATCATCTAAATCTTTCACAGTTTCTGACAGGATATTCTCACTGGCTGCAGCTCGCTCAGACTAAAACCTTTGCATCTGCTTTATATTTAAAACAGAAAGAGAAAAGCGTGAATTATGTCCTTTATTCTCTCTGGTGGAACTGTTAAATCCACCTGAAAAGTGAACTCCCTTGTTCTGTGTACAGGTCAGTCTATGTTTTTAAAGATGATAAATTTCACCCACAGTTAGAGTCAAGAAAGCTGTTTATTGGGGAATGAAACTGGAGGGAAAGCCGAATGGAGCACTCAGTTTATGGATTATGTACCTCAGTATAAGCATTGTTTTAATGTACTTTTCCCTGATGTTCACAGCTCTGTGTGTAGTAATACAATATTAAATGTAACTATTTTCTCACTTCAAGAATGATCCACAATTTTATTTTCATGCCAGCAATCATTTTAATTAGTTGTCCAAATATTCAAACATACTTTTAGTGCACAAAATTAGCTTCCTCTTCATTTTAAAAGGAGCATTCACCAGAGTTCTTTCATCTCTGACATCACAGAGAGTTTGAGAAAATAATGAGTTCTGTTTTTGGAAGTCATTTCATGTCAAAAACCTGGAGAATAAGAAATCAATTTCCTTTCACCAGCTCTCCTGTGCACTGTGAATGAAGGCCTTAGCTCTTTAGTGAACCTGAGCTGCTACAGCCATCCTTTCTCCTCATTAACTGCCCTGTTAATTTAACCGGAAGGCTCTGACTTCCTTTCATCATTTACACACATGTAGGCCACGGGGCAGTAATGACTCTGGCTCGACACTAAAGAAGATGGTGAATCAAAATGTCTGCGCGTCATTTCTTTGGGTCCATGTGTGTGTCTTTGTCACTTTTCCTGTCTCTTTGAAGACAGAAATAATCATCATAAGCAGCCGTTCTCCAGCATCTGATCCTAATCAGAGTAAAACCATAACAGGGCCAATAGCTCTTTGCTTTTCCCTGCTATTTGTGTGCGTGTGTGTTCCCTATGTTATCCACATACTGTAAGGGTTGCTGAAGTGATGTGTGTGTCTCTGTATGGTAGAACTGCACTGGGGATGTCCTTGTTAGTCATGTTGTGGAATGGAGAAAGTTTCTGTCTTTGACTAAATTTAGATATTGCAACTGCACAAATATTAGTAATAATAGCAAATATTCATAAGATCTTAAACCTTTAAACACCTGAAACATATATTTATTTTAATCTATGCATATCGCCTTTTTCATGCTTTAAAATACCTGCTTTGACAAATTAGAAATATACCTTTTTAAATACGCCTCAAATTAAGTGGTTTCAGCACTCAGTCATTAACATAAGGGCAGACTGAGCAACATAAAGCAACATATGTTTTGCCTTTGGTCTCTTGTGGAACAAATTCACATGTATTTCTTGCATAACATGTCACCTCAAAAGGCTTGGGTTTTAAGGTAAACAGATAAATGCTTTTGTCTCTGTGTGGGATGCACTAGTACTTCTTTCCTCAAAATGATAACAAAACAGCTGTGAATGTTGCTGCCTTAGATATTTCAAGATTGTATTATTAGTACTGAAATTAACCCAGGTATTTAATATAACGAGATCTACATATGCACTACAGTAAACAAACAAATACTGTATGATGACACCAACCAGTAAAAGAGAATTTTGTCAGCTTTTAAAATGACACTTTTAAGCAGTAATTTCATTTCAGGCCATACATTCTCTCATTCTCAACTACTAAAGTTGCTTTTTTTACAATGAGTGTTCACTTGATTTGCAGCAAAACTCCAACACTAAATTTTTACCACTATTAAATCATAGGAAAAATGTATGAATGTTCACCACAAAGCAGTTTTAACATCTGTATGCAAGTTCATACATTTGTTTTCTTCCCTTTAACCTCCTGTTACAATCGTTTGTTGTCTTTCTCCAGTCACGTCTCCCTCCGTACAAAGAGGAACTCAGATTCTTCTGAAGGTTCATTCACTGTGGGTAATATCATTTGCTTCTAAATGAAAGGATACAGGGTGAATGAAGGAAATGTAAGGATGAAATAAGGAGGATGATGAGGCTTTTAAAAGCAAGCAGGATAAAGAGCTTTCAACAAACAGATGATTTACATAGTAAAAAGGAAACAGTATCATAAAGAGGTCTGAAGAACAGGTCTTGAGTGATGACAAGAGTTTGGAAGAGGGTGAGCGTTGCAATTACAAACAGTGGGGAGGTTTGGGAATGAATGAAATGAATGTATAGTAGAGCAGATGAAAGAGTTGGGAGAGAAGGCTGGCTGCAATGAAGTGATTAGCTGACAAACAAAAGTGGAAGTCTCTGGATTAAAAAGCTGCGGACTTTGTTCACACCAACAGCACTGTGGGAGCGGCTGAGAGCAGACGACCTGGCTCTGTGTGTGTGTGTGTGTGTGTGTGTGTGTGTGTGTGTGTGTGTGTTCTGGACCCACGCCTACTGTGTATGCATCCTCATTGTTGAGTTTGTTTGCCACATTTGCATCTTTGAGTAGAAGTAGGCTATAGGTGTTCTTGTGTGTGTGCGTCTGACTGTGTGTTTATATGCTGTTACACTCGTGCCTGTGACTGTGTTTACACACCACACGTGGCTGTGTAAACATGTGAGCACATCCTGTTCATGTTAGCCACAGGGAACTGGAAGAAGACAGAAAGTAAACTCTGCTTTTGTCTTCATTTTGAAGTTTTATTGCACAGAAGAGTTCATGTCACCATCTGAAAACAAGACAGGACAAAGTTGTCTGTGACACAATAGATTGAGGGGCTGGTCCTCATAGTCATTGACTGTTGACAGTATCTGTCTATTAAAGGCCCTTCACTCCCACACGCTGATTATGGCTGATTAGACCCCCGTAGTTTACTCACACATGTTGCTTGTTAAACTATGTTGTGTCATCCTGCTAGCAGTGTTTCAACAGTGCCAAATTGTTTGTAAAAGTCACAGGAGTCGTAAGTGGTTAAAGTCAGGCGGACAGACTACAGAGGTCATCTTGTAGACTGCAACAAAGCAAGCCTATGTTAACTACAACAGGTTGCACAAGTTGTGTCTAGCACATCACGCTCTTTTCACCGATGTTTTCAGCTATCTTGCCTTCATTGGGGTGGTAACTAATCATTTTTGGCTATCTTCGGCCATCCTTCACTTTTGCGAGATCGTCAAACTTTTGGTGAATAAAGCATGGTGTGCTGGAGAAGAGTAGTGTTTTAACTTTGATGGGCTCACGCTGGTCTGCACCTGGCCGTGTGTGCATTCTCAAAGTTAGACATTGTACTACTTTGGATTAACAAGAAATGGAAATGTAACGCTGCTCCACCATGAGGTCGACATTTGTGGTTTTTGGAGAAATATTTGGATGGACGATTGCCATGAAATTTGATCCTGAAAAACACATTCATGTTCCTTTTAGAAGTAATCATAATAACGGATTCCCTGACCTTTCATCTAGCATCATCATCAGACTGTTTTGTCAAATATTTGCAAATACCTGCAAAACTAATGACATCTCCATCAGTACTTTGTGTGTTTTGCAAATTGGCAAATGTTAGCATGCTAACTAAGATGGTAAACACGGTAAACATTCCACTTGCTAGACATCAGCATGTTAGCATCACCATTGTGGGCATATTAGCATACTGACATTAGCATTTAGTATAGCCTCACAGAACTGCTAGCATGCTGTAGACTCTTAGTCTTGTTCTTCAAAGCACAAGACAGAATGTTCACATTTATTGGTTGGCAGTGATAATCACTGTGAATTCATCATCATCGTCATTATTATCATTATTATCATTATTATCATCATCTGACAACATTTTTTAGTGGATTATTTCTACAATATCTGCTTGTGGCAAATATGGTTAAAGTTTGGCAATTAAAACCTTTTGGTGAAAGTCAGAAACAGATTGTGATTAAATAATAAAAATGTCAATACTGACTACTGGTATGAAACAGGAAGCAGGCAACAGGTGTTGAAGGCAAGCTGCCTCAGCCTCTACACTCTTAGCTTTTCATTGCACAAAAATCACTATGAAAATCATTTGTACAGTACAGGAGACAGGGTTACATAGATACCTCCTGGGCTACCTGTAGAAGAGTTACGCTAAGGGTTAAGTTCAGCAAAATAGTTCAAAATTGAATATATTTAGTTTTGTTCAATAAGGTCAATTGTTTTCTATAGTTGTGGATTTATTGTGGTTGAGGTCAGGTCAAGGATATATGGTGATTGTGGTGGGATCTATAATGATGTCTCATTACTATGAGTTTCAGGTCCTGCTGATTCCCAGACTCCCTCAGTCTCTTGTTGTGACATTCTGCGGAGTCGGGGGAGATTTGTATGTGTGTGTGTCTGTGTGTGTGTGTGTGTGTGTGTGTCTCTGCCCTTATATGCGTGAAGGGGGTCTGCTGGAGAAAAGAGCTCTGAACAAAGAAAGGGGGCAGTATAATTGGCTTCAGCACTGCCAGACGACACAATGACACGGCCATTGATAGTGGAATGAGTTCCCGGGAGCAGTGCACCAATGGAGGAGCAGGAGTCTGTTTTTCACAGCCTCTGATTGGCTGGCCGGGAGAGGCTGTCGGTCTCCAGGTAGCAAAGTGAACCTCGGAGCATATCTGCCACCCCCTCCGCCTCCTGGAGGAGACAGGGAGGGAGGGAGTGTTAGATGTGGAAGAGGAGATGTGACCTCAGCTGTGGAGAGAAGAAAACAATGGCTTTACGTGCACAACATGCAACACATTATCTCTTATATTCTGTATGTTTCCTATCTCCTGCTAATTCCTCATCTCTTCTACATCAAACTCTTTCTTTTCTTTTCCTCTGACCCTGAAAGTTTTGTGTGTGTGTATTTTTCTGGCTGCTATTAGCACCCACATTGCCAGGGCTCTGAAATAAATTTGCCTCATTTGTCTTTAACTTGGCTGTACACTCCACCGCTTCTCTCTCTTTCTCTCAGTCTCCATTTCTGAGAACTGTGGATTAAAGCCTCACTTCATTTGTTTAGATTGGCCATTTCTCAACTTTCCTGCTGTTTCAGGAGAGAAATACACACTACTGTGGCATTTAAACTCCAGAGAAACAGGGTTTGAGTGACAGCTGAAGAATCTAACAAAAGGGGGGCTTTAACTGACGTTTTTGTGTGACTGCATATATACTTGAATATGTCCAGACTGTGTGTCTGTGCATTTGTGTGCTTATTTGCATCATTTTGAATTTGCCTGCAAGTGAGTGCATAAATTCACATGCCTGCATTTTAGTATGTAACCGTGTCTCTTCATTCAGCCTCCCTGCGTCGGTCATCATATCTTGATAATATCCACTTGATCGAATTACTCGGCTGCTTGTATAACACTCTCCATGTGACACACAATTAGCGGACAATTAACATGGGCCAGTGAGTGTCAACCGATTGGCTGTGCCATCACACCGCTGAGTGACATCTCCATCATCACAGCGCTGTCTGCATCACCCTGAAGCAGCAGAGAGATATAAACACTGTCTGCCTGTCTCAGGCACAAATCTCCGTCAGTCTGTCTCCATATACATTCCCATCTGCTGAGTTGCTTCGATATACAATTCTGTTTCTCCTCATACGTCCATGCAATTCTGACTGCTCATGAGCATTTTCTTTGTTGTTGTTTCTACTTGTTTTTCTTCCTCTAGGCTCTCTTCTTCCTGGCTTCCTCCATCCATTTGTTTCTGATTATGTCTGCATCCCATATCTGCCTGTCATCAGATTTGTCTGCCTATTTGTCCTCTGTTTGCGCCTCGTTTGTGTGTTTGTTCATCTGGAAGTGAAGCATGTCTTGAACTAAAACAATATGATGTGTCTGCTGAGAAAACGGTCAGCATGTCCTCCACATTAGCATGAACTTTTGTGACTGGCATCATGTTAGTAAAAGGACTTTAGTGCGTGTGTGTGTGTTGCTGTGTGCGTCAGATCTGAAGACTTCCAACATATAGAGACAACCTCAGCATTAAATCCCATTAAAGAGCAGATGGGGCTTTTGTAAAGAGTGTTGTGCTTTATCTGAACAGGCCTCTGTGTGGCTTTTTGGGGAAATGTTGAAAAGTTTGACAACAGTTCATATATTAACCGGACAATATAGGCCGTTCCCATTTTCTGCCTTGACCTCCTCACCTTTTCTCTTCTACTCATCATCCATTGCCTCTTTTCTCTCGTCGTCATTGTTAGCAGTTGCAAGGAAGCAAACTAGCTTTTTCTTCTGCAGTCAACTGATGAATCTGTGAGAAACCTCAGATGCAACATGTATTTATGCACCAGCAGACTTGTTTATGTTGCTTCTTTTTTTTTTTTTGCTGAGATTCCCTTGCATTTTTAAGGCATGCTGATTTCCCTCTGCCCAAATTCACCATGAACTCTACAATCCCTGAACTACTTCAGCACACATAAATACACATGAATCATGCTGCCACCAACAATTTTCATTTTTCAAGCATTTTCTTTCCCTAATCCACAATGTCATGGCTCATCCCAGCGGATCATCGTCTCTCTCTGGGGATGGATTTCTCCCCTAAATATGAGAGAGATTTAGAGAGAGGAGGGTCTGTCTGCTCTGCAGGCTGTGCTGAAGGCTGATGCCAACAGAATATCAATGAGCACCAGGGGTCACACAGCCACATGCATGACCATAGTGCTCTCTCTCTCTCTCTCTTTCCCCCTCCCTTTTTCCCTCTCTCACGTGCACACAGGAAGTCAGGAATACCTACAGAGTCCTCACATGTATAGTAAACAAATACAATAGAGATATAGAGGCATAAGTAGCTTGTTTGCTGCTAAAATAGGCAAAGTGGTGTCTAACAGTAGCAGTGCAGGCTACATTAGTGTGGACACAACAAACTTGACACATACAGCTTATAGTGACAAGTTGATAACCTAAAATCTTACACTTGAGTGTAGTACTGCATGAGCCATGGCTCCTAATGTTGTTGACGGTTGTGACAATGTGTTTATGTGACCACAGCTGACTGATGTGGGGTGTTTCTGTGAGCAGAACATGTGAACGTTAAGAGTGCAGGATTAAAACTCAAGACATGAAATCACATTCACTGTTTGTCAATGTAGTTAAAATCTTTCATTAGAGCATTCTGTTTAGCAACCAGTGACTGAAGTGAAAGTAAAAAACGACAGAAAGGTCTAAACCCAGCAGAAGGTGGGGGATCCTGTATGTGCTGGATAGTTGAGACAATGGAGATGTTTGGTGGCTCCTGCTGATCGTTTGTAGTATATAAAAAGATAATTAGAGTAAGAGTAAGAGATAAGAGTTTTTAAAGTTTTGACGGGGTGTGGTGGTGCAGTAGATGATGATACTGATGTGAAGAAGTTGAAGTGATGCTGGTTTCCATGTGAACCCCTCGAGGCTGTTTTGTCTATCTGGACTAGTCAGGCTCTAATCACAAGGGGCTGAGCCCCTGACTCATTTGATGGGATCATCCTCTTTGTTTACTGTATGTTTATGTATATGTTTGTACACGATTTACTTTGTTGTCAATGGTTACATTTTCATGTCATTGTGGAAGGAGGAATTGAAATCAAGATAGTTTGTTTTTCTTAAGTGTGTGTGTGTGTGTGTGTGTGTGTGTGTGTGTGTGTGTGTGTCCCTCGTGCTCTCTCTGTCCATACACATTGATGGAGGTGGGGCAGTTGTCAGTCAATTGACCTACATTAGCTGAGCCTGCAGCAGTCTGATTTCCTCTGGGGGCAATAAATGTCTGGGTGTGGTCTATATTTGTGTATGAGGTTGTGCGTGCATGCATGTCTTGCAAGCAGATCTACACGTGTGTGTGTGTGTGTGTGTGTGTGTGTGTGTGCGTGTGTGTGTCCTATATAAGGTATCACCCCATCTCAAGAGGGTGAATATGGGGTGAAGAGAACAAGCCTACATCCACAGTGACATTTAGAGGTTAAACAGGGCTGATTCTAACAGATACAGACATTCAAACCTCACAAAATGCTTTTGGTCACAATCCTATAGATGGAGATGAGCTTTAGTGTTGATGAATCTGATGCCTTCACGTGCCTTTTTATTTATTGACAGTCTCGGACTTTTGCTGATCATTAAGTAGAAATTAGTGCAGCTGTCCATGTCGACCGATGTGACCTGAATGAAAACCAAAATGGACACACATACTTCTTCTTTACTACATTTTAGTGCTAAAATGATAATTGGATTAATCCTCAGAAAAAGACGAACAATTCCAATTATAGATTAATCGTTAAAGTCATCTATCTTGCAAAAATGCCAAACAGTTTCTTGTTTGCTAAGATTTTATAGACTAAAGAATTAATAGATTTGAGAAAATAATTAACCGATCAACTGATAATGACAGTTCATAGCTGCAGCCCTACTAATATTAGAGCAGATGTTTCTGTATGTGAGGGTGAAGAAACAGGCTTGGATGAAAAGATTCTGAAAAGTGGTTTAGAGGAAACTGCAATGTAATGATGAAGTTGGCACACACTGGGAATGTCTGCTGTCATGCCAGTGCACATCTTTTATCATCTGTAAAGGCTAAATAAAACTGAAAATTCACAAATACACAGTCATTTACAGGATAGTCACCATTTTTCTCCTGATGTGCAACAATAAACTGCTGAGGGTGAAGAACAGACTCGCACTGCCAACCCCAAAAATACCCCCACCATGCCAAGTACCTATTAGAGGCAATGACATCACTCCTTTGCCTGGTAACCATGGTTACACTCACCTCCTACTGGCAAAAATCAGCATCCATACCCGACTTTCCTTGATTTTTCTCTTTTTTTCCCTCCCTGCCTGTCTCGTCTGCTTCCCTCACCTCTCTCTCTCTCTCTGCTCTGACTCACTTTGTTTCCTTTTTCACATCTCTTTCTCTTCTCTCATCTTTTTCCCTTCTATTTCCTTTTTCTTTTTCAACTCCACTCCTCTATGCATTCCCTTCCCTCTTTCATGTCCTCCTAGTCTGTTCCCTAATTCCCCTTCTTTCTTACAACATGCTGGGCTTGATGTATTTTGTCTTCAAGCTTTTCCAGGGCTTTCTCCTCCTCGGTTTTACCCAAAAAATGGAGGCTGAGGTGGCATTATCAGAAGAAAGAGAGGGAATGAAAACAAAGACAAATGCAGAGATAGAGATGACCTACATAGACAAAGGAAACAGAGATGTGAATATACTATAGCTGCAGCTGAAGAGGCAGTGAATCTTAAACAGAAGGCAATAACACTGAGGATGTTACTCAGTCAGGCATAAAATGGGGATTGCAGCAGAGGCAATGAGAAGAAAAGATCAGGCCTGTAAACAATGACTAAAGTGAGATTGGTGGACAGTTACAGCTGGACCGTGCAGGCAGTATGAGTCACCGCTCTATACTGATAACGTAAAGGACAGACAGGTCAAGTGCTGCATTAAAGTCCTTTCCAGAGATGTAGTTTTGCAGAAAGGATGGCTAAACTGCTGCGACTTCCCTTCAAAAAAGCTACATCCCAGAAGCACCCACTGTAAAGAAGTACATGAGGATAGGGGGCAGTGCACTGTATTACAATCCATTTTGCAGACAGGCAGGGTGGGTGGGGGGTTAAAAGAGGAGTATTAAAAAGGCATTGTGCAGCTGTATTATAGTAAGCAGCTTACAGTCCCTGTGCCGGGTTGAAAGGACAAAGAGGCGACACAGAGGAGGAGACCAGGAGAGGCAAGAGCTGGCAGGGAGGGCAGAAGGACAGGGAGACTCGTCTTGGTGTCCTCCCCTGTTGAGAAATGTTTGTTTTTTTTCTCTTTCTTTCAATGTACAATCACCAAACCTCTTTCTTTTTTCTCCTTTTGTCTTCTGCTTCTCTTTAATCAACATTAATTATTTGTAATTTTTCCCTTTCCCTCCGTCTCTTCACTTCATTCTCTCACCTCCTAGTGATCTACTCCGTGTGATGCAAACATGTCTCCCTCTTTTGCTACATGTTGCCAGAGAGGTAATCACTGCCACCACCATCCCTCTCTACCACCCAACTGAGTCAGAGACAGGAGAGGAGGGAAGGGGGGCGGGGGGAAATGGATGGTGGAGGTTGCTATGGAAACTGGGAGTCTGTTGCCGGCCGACATCATCTGTTGTTGCACGGCGCAGAGTGGGCACATGAATATTTGAGCTTTATGGACACGGACAGACGAATGACACAAACTGCTCCCTGGACCTCCACTGCCACCTCAGATGGAAATATATAGAGGTCACTAAAGGGGGAGACGAGGGAAGGCAGGGCATGGATGGATGGAGGAAAGGCGGGGTCACAAAGGGAGACTGACAGACCTCCATTTTATCTAGGGCAGAGACTGTCTGGTTATCTGGGTTAGCAAAAGAGAGACAAGGAAATGGATGTACGGACAGTAATAGAAAAGAATGGAAAAAATGAAAGGATTTTGATCACTTAAACGAGTTTTGTGTGCTGACAGAAATGCAGAGTAGATGATGGGAGCGGGAGAACAAAGAGAGAGAGAGGCAGAGATGGAGGGAGGGTGGATGACGTGCCATGAGAGCAGTCAATTAGGGCACTGGAGCTTGTTTTTCCTCTCTCTTCCCTCCTCCTTTTTTCCCCTCCTCATTTCTCAGAACATCCTGCAGTATTTTCTAATTAATCCTCTCGGAGGGTTGTTTCCTCTGCCTGCTGTTGATACACACGCATACACACGCTCATGCAAACAAGCTAGTCATGATTCATGCAGATTTCCAAATGAGACTGTGGATTGACTTGGGAAGTTTAATTGTGCACAGTCTCACTGCACTGCGTCAAAAAGCACAGAAACTAGAACAAATATGGCTCATGTTCTTGTATCCTCACTGGCTTACAGCTCCGTGTCATAAGGCCTCTTATGGATTTTCTTGCACTCTTAAAATAAATTTAGTTCACATAATGGATGCTAGAATGGGTCTTATGCAGCAGGAATGTGTGTATCTTTCCTTCTACATCTTTGTTTGTTATAACGATCAGTTTAAACCTCTTGTATGTCTTGTATTTGAGTATTTCCCATGGTCTAAGAGTAAATTCCCAGCTTTGCGAGTGTCCTCCGCTGCTGATGGGTTTAACACCTGTCCAGAGGTCCTGGCGTGCAGCGGAGTCCCTTCTATAGCACCAATACTACTGACATTCAGACCACCTTTGGAATGTGAGATATAGCTCTTAAGATATTCCCATGGTCCCCCTTGTTGATTTCAGATGTCTCTAGGTCAAATTTGTTATTCCCTGGTGTTTCATAAATATGCAGCTTTCTCATATAATTTCCAGTTGTGTGTGTGTATATGTGTGTGTGTGTGTGTGTGTGTGTGTGTGTGTGTGTGTGTGTGTTTTGTCTGGATCCAGTACTGCTTGATTCTGTTTTTTCTTCATTGTGGATTTTGATGTCTATTCATTCTAGACATTTGTGGAGTTTCTGATAATGAAGAACATAAGAGCAAATATCCATTGCTTGATATTACAAACAATACTGACAGTTCTTCTTTAACCTCATATGGGCATAGGAAAGTTTTGACCACTGCACAAATGGATTTTCTCACATTATCTCTCATGACCATGTGCAATTAAAGAAGACTTGAGAGTGAGATGGCAGTGTGCTGGTATGTTTTCATCTTTTCATGCAGGTTATTGTTACCTAACATCTACAAAGAATGTATGAGTGTGCCTCCTGACAATTTCTTAGAATTTAAAGGCACTGAAAATGTATTTTCTCTACTAGCTTCTTACTATGAGCGGTGAGGTCCTACATGAACATATAGTGGAACAATACTTGTTATTTCACATGAGATATTTCTGTCTGTATTTGTTTTTAGTCTGTGCTCTTCTCTCTTGTTTCTGGTGGGCGTGGCTCTGCTGGAAAAAAGGAGAATTTAACAATGTTAGAATCAGGATCTGTTGATAGTTGTGGGGTTGTTTGCTTATGTTGCCAGGGAGACGCCACTGTCAGTCAAATGTGATCAAACCACACCCACACAGTCCTGATGAAGCAGATTAGCTGCATTCTCAATAGTTTAACGAGTAATAAATAGAGATATTTTCCCCCAACTTTAATTTTGATTGTTGATTTTTAGTCACTAATTTAAATGTTGTAGACAAATACTTGTTTTCACCAATGTTGGGATATAAACTTATTTGCTTCTTGCTGAGAGTCAGATGAGAAGACATTTAACAATTTCCTTAAGATATGAAATCAAGTTTTCAGGTGACAACAAGCACTGATGGTTACATCGTCTAAAATGTTTGTGTTTTTGAAATTATAGGACTTAAGTTTGGTGTTTTATTGTTAGTTTTCTTTTCATAACAGCAGTTACTGAAGATTTTTCAAATGATGAATGTCTCCATTATCTCCACCTCTGCATCTTGTTCCTTTTATCAAACAGCCAGCTGAATATGTGATAATGTTCAAGATGGACTCCCCTCAGAGTCTGCATTCCAGTCTCCAATATCAGGCAGGGGTGTGTTGGTTCAGGGAACAGAGAGGGGGAGTGGGGAGGGGTGGGGAGAGAGTGGAGAGGAGCTTGATGGTGCACGCTTATTAGCCTGAAATATCCATGCAGCAGCTGCACCATTTCCGCGGCAACACCTGTCACCAAGGCGCTGAGTTGTCGACATGCCTCTGTGTCAGTGTCTGCATGTCTGAGGTGCTGCACATTCACAGCGTGTCCGACCTCTGAGAATGCTCACACAGAGCACACACTTACTTCCCCAGCTAATACTCTGGCATGTACAAAATCTTATACATGCAGCACAGGATTCTTTGTATACAGTGGTGCCAACGTGTAGCTACACACACACGCACACACACACACACACACACCTCTATGGCAGCAGTGTTGAAGAAGCAGTTGTAAAATAAGAAAGGAGAAAGAGAATTTTTAGCTTATTAGCTTCTTTGTTGCATCCTTACATACTGAATTCTCTGCTTCCCTCCCTGCTCCCTCCTCGCTCCATTCCTTCTCTCGTCATTCAGATGGGGAATTTTGCGTTTCCATGACAACCACAGTGGTGGAAGAAATGGATTAGATACTCTGCACTGTCTGTGCTGGGGGTGTGGTAGCTGCATGTGTGTCTGTGAGCGCCTGATGGGGG
>NTHP01000235.1:1530943-1545752 GCA_003416845.1 Oplegnathus fasciatus
TGTGTGTGTGTGTTTATTTCTCTGGTTTGACAGTTGGTGGTTTATGATGTAAAGGCAAAGCAGCTGACGGCGAAGTGCACAGCCTGAGGAGACGTCAGCAAGGATAACAAGGAGGATGTGTAGTTTACAAAACAGGGTGTGTCTCAAACAAACGCGCACTCTTAAAACACACTCTTGTTAAGGCATGTACAAATGTGTCTGCACACAGACACACAGTAGCAAGCGTGTTCGCGCATTCACACACAGTAAACATTGTACAACACTCACACTCTCTCCGGTATGACCATGAGCGCTGCGCCGTCTAGTAAATCTCATTAAATATTTAATGATCCCACCTTTAAAGGAAATAGCTGTCTGCATAGTCACACATGCAGCGCTCAGTGAGCACTGAACATTTCCATCTGGGCAAACTTCACCTTCAAAGGCTTGTTTATTTAAAGTCTGCAATTTGCATGTGGGGGCAACAGAGGAGAAAGCAGACCTGCCATCTATTATGCTCACCTACTTATTTCCATTCCCACACTTGTGACACACCAACACAAGCTCTACAACTGACGACTAGGTCACAACGCTTTAATCCTGGCTCTGCTCCTGTACCCAAAGTGCTAATAAACCACCTTCTTTGGATTTTTAGATGGTGGTTTTGATTGGCAAAGGAAACTTGAGTATATTATCTTCATGCTACTGGTACGCTATGTCAGAAAAAAATAATAATGCCACTTCACTTCATTAGAAGACCAGCAGAAGTCACAAAAATCCTATAAAACCATTATAGAGGCTGCTTCTAGAGCAAAAGCAATATATATGGTTTTAATTACTCTCCCAACCTCCTGAATTCTGTGCCTGTGTGTGCAACACATTGGTTATTTGACTGTTTTGGGTAATAACAAACCACCTGAGGGCATTTAGTGGAGGATCATTAGCCCACAGGGACGTGGGTAAAAGGTTCTGGTGGATTGCATAGCTCCAAAGAGGACAGTCAATGACACATCAGGGATTAAAATGACACAGAGATCTCAGGTCCTACTTTCTGACAAATATAGGCTATAGTAATGAATGAGGAAAGCAGGACTGTATGTACATAGATAGTATGTTAAATACATGGGATGTAAAGAGGAACACTCTCTTCTATTTAAAACCAACTAAAAAAACTCTTGGACAAATTGCTCTGCTTGAGGGAAGCAAGAGAAAGTAAAAGGACACAACGAGGGAAGAAGTGAAAAAGGAATTCTAACATAAAAACAGGGATTTGTTTAAGAGCAGGTTGCCAGATCTGACTGCCAAAAGTCTGAAGTGGTTTTCAGTTCAGTGCCAGACAGAGACCGAGGGAGAGAAACATGTACGTCCTGTGCCAGGCAGCCAATGAGAAACAGACTGGGTAAGAGCTCGGTCAGTAAAGGCAGGGCAGCCATTTTGTGCCTCCTCACATCACTTAAGATAAAAGGGAATGCTTCATTTGTGCTAAATAAGCATCTCTCTGTACTTATCACATCCTGTGGTTGTGTTAAGCACTTCCTGTGGTCAGGATTATCACTTCCTGTGGGCAAGATTGTGAACTGTGGTCCAGAGGGATGTCCTCGGCTGACCATGCAGTGCTATCGTTTTTCCTCTGCAACCTTACGTGACATATTTTATCTCTAAGGATGGCTCTCCTTGTTGTTTTGCAGAGAACCTTCTAGACATTCACTTCAAACTTTAAGTGAAGCCCATTTAGCCAGTCACATGGTGTACATGCTGACATCTGTCTCATCTGCATGTTGACCACAAGAGTTTAATGTGGAGAGCTGTTTACTTCATTGAGGAACTTTTTAACCTCTAACAGACGTTTTAAAGAAATCCATCATGAGACAGCCGTCGGCATTGTCTCTTTCTTGTCGTTGTTCAGTGGATAAATCACATGAAAAAGCCACATGTGGTGATGTTGAGCTACAACCATCACAGACATACATCAAAGGCAACACTGGATGGTAAGCCTATCTTCTAGAAGAAGAGAAAACAAGAGTTCTCGGACTATAATGACTATATGTATAGCACACATACAAGGCATAACAAATCTACAAAACACTGCACGCAAACTCAAAAGTGTCACAATCCTTTCTACGCCACAGCAGGCATTGTGGCCTATGCACATCGATCAACAAACCCCATCAAACTTTTAGGGAGACTAACAGAAGCTATGGGTTAGGTACATCTACACACAGCATAGCACTCAACTGCAGTGCACTACCTAAAAGATTTTAGCCACTCTCTGCTCTTATCAGCTGATTTGTGATCAGGTCTTTCTTCCACTGAACAGTGATTTGACAAAACTGAATACTGATCAGCTGCTAAGGACAGAAAGTGACCATATAGTGTCTATGTCTAAATTAATACCTTGTCCCACTCTTCGGCGTCCATCGTATGTGTGTACCGTATGGCATGTGGGGGCTAAAAACACAACAAGTTATACAGTCTGAAAGAACCATTGTGTATTTGACTGAAAGTTAGTGTAATAAAAAGGAAAATGCTGCGATATTGAGCGCTAGATCTCAGTGGAAAATATGTTGAGTCTGTCATATCCATTTAAAATACCAGAGATGGGGAGCTAGTTTTCTTTTTCTCCACCACTAACATGAATTATGTGCAATGTATCCACAGTCCCAGTGGTATTCCATAACGACAGTGACGTGTGCTTGTGTGGGTCTAACATTTTCCTGACTTGGCTCAACAGAGCGTTCTGCCCCAGCTGGTATGTTTCAGGGAGAAGCCTTGACTCAAAGAATGTGTTGTGCAATCATTGTTGTGAAAACTGTTACTGCACGCACTCCATCTTAGCCCACACAATGTGGGCAAATAGCATTCATCAACCATCATCACAAACGCTCACTAAAGCACACAACGGAAATGGAGAAGCACAATTCATCTATTGTTGTGTAATAGTCAAAAATTAAATTTCAAGTAACCAGTCAGTATGACCTCTCAGATGGCAGAAAATGAAGAGAGAGCAAGAAGAATAAATACACTGTCCCATCCCCCCACTAGCTCTGGTCACCGTCCCTCATCAGTAGTACGGAGTGATGGCGCACAGGCTCAGAGAGCAGAGAGGAGAGGAACAGGAGGAGGAGGGGGAGGGGGAGTGGAAGCTGTGGCAGCCATTTTATAAAGCAGCCTGGAACCAGGCAGAGATGCTCATTCAGGAGTATAAATCAAAAGTCTGAATTCACTGAGCAGAATCATGCAGTAAAATGCAACCATAAATTACATCATGACTACAATGTAGTTCAAAGTCATATTCAGATGGTTGCATCGGGACTTTTGTGTCATCAGTACTTTACAAACAGCACCCTGCAGGCAGCCACTTCTTCTGGTTACAGCATTCACTACCATCCCCCTCTTTTTTTATTCCTCATCCTTCATCGCTCCCTCTGTCTTTACGATAAGCTCGCCTTGTGCAGCACAGTAACACATCCTTGGCATTACTGGGCATTTTATCAGTTTACTCACCCGCTAGGTCCGGGTCTCTGTCCCTGTGTGAAGCGCCAGTCATTGTTGGGGGGCTTTTGCTGTGAAGAGAACAGAAGATGCAACATGAATTGTATGTTTCATTGTGGCAAGAGCAAGATGTTTCTGGGGTGTAACTTTGTGTTTGTAGATGTTGCTTTGTGGCTGACACATCTGTGTGTGATGGCGAATGTCTGTGTGTATGTCTGTGATTTAGAAAACCCTTTTCAGTTTTTTCAGTGAGGCTCAACAAAGGGTTACAGATGGAAACAAATATCTGTATGCTCAGGCATCCATGTTGTTCCAAAAGCTGTGGAGCATAAAATGCTGCAGAGGAGTGCACACGCACACACACAGACAAACAAACAAACACACAAACTGGGGCTTTGCTTATAAAATGGGACTCAAAAACAAAAGGCAGATAACATCAAAAAGAGAACTACATGATCACATAGCAGAGTAATCAGCTATATAATAGTGTAATAAGCGCTCAAAATGCACCGATGCAGCCACATCTGAAAGGACGTTTCTCACTGGATGACCACACAAACCAAGATCAGTCAAAAATACAGAATTTAACAGATCAGGAAAAACAAAACCATGACACTTCCCCATGTCTTATGCTAACAAGACTTTTTGAGGACAGATTGGTCAGATTCCCACAATGCTGATTGAGTAACTACAGGACTCTTATAAAAACCTTTTTAATAGATGCAGAGGGCAGAGAGAAGTCCTTGGAAGATAATGTTTGTTATTTTGCCATGGAGATAAGGCTATGATGGTGGCTCAGCAGTGATAAAAGCCTCTCCTATCTCTATGTATCCCTGCTACTCTCTATTAATGTCTTCAAGCCCATCGCACTCTTGTCCATCTCCACCTCACTGGCCATTCCACCATGTCTTTTCCATCTCTCTAGCTCTTTCCCTCTCTCTCAGGCTCTCTTGTTGTTCAGTGATGCGGTGAATAGACCCTTGGCTTGGCTCCAGATTCTGCCGCCTAATCGACACAAGAGCTCCCCGGAGAGAGAGGCCAGCAGGATGATGTGCTGCATTATTAAAAGACCTGTTCTACCCGAGGGAATGATGGAAAAAAGCGAGAAAGCAGGAGTGAAAACAGGAAGAGAAAATGCCTAAAAACATACCTACACAAAAAGAACAGTATTGCAGGATAAACTGGTGACTACCATGGCTGGAGCATCTATTAGCATACATGTAAATAAGGAACAAGGAGGAACTTAAATAAGGGAGTGAAAGAAGGGACTGTGGTATATTTGCTGGTCTACCTGTGAAGGACATTACAAAGGGTGAGAGGCAGTGTGAATGATAATGAAGTGAGGGAGCTGTATAGCAATCAGTGTTTGTTAAATAATACAACAACAACAACAACAACAACCCTATAATACATGTACTGTAGTGTTGAGTGAAAATAGCTGTCAGTGGATTAAATTTCAGTGTCCTTGGTGGTCTCTCAACACAATCAGCCGAGCCTTCAACACTCAGGAAAAGGAAGATAGAGTCAGATAAAGAGAAGACAAGACTGCTTGGTTATGTCCTTATAACGAACTGCAATGCTAGAACTCATAAGTTGTCTTTTTTACAACATAAAACCATAGTGGATGAGAAGAGGAGGCCATATCTGAGCTCTTATCCTTCTTCAGAGAAGGGCTTGGGCGTTGTCTATCTAAAAATGGACTCAGAGATGAGTACATGTGCGTGGGCACGTAAGTCTGTCTGAGCTTTGGTAGGGAGAGAAAAAGATCAGCACTGAGTGGAGGCAAACATCCACAGAGAGGCCCAGCATTCCAGCTGTGTGACTCGCTCTCACCACACAAACACTCACAGACACACGCTTGTCATTTCCAAGGTCAGATCCCACTGCAGGCATGTGGAATAAAGGCTAACAGACTGAATATTGGGCCCCACTGCTAACTTTAGATAAGCTCCTCCTGAATTGTATGATTCGCACATTACAAGTAGACAAGTAAAGTCCATAAGAATACAGCTCCCTTTTGCTCAAGAAGAAAGTGAAACTGAGGGACTTTCACTCAGCCGAACCACAAGCTGGTAAGGGTTGCTGGCTTCTTACGTTAAGGTGGTTTAGACAACAACAGTTGCCAGGGATAACAAACCCCAGGCCAGGTTTAATAGCATGCAGGGATCAAAATCTAATTGACTTTAGCTCCAATTATCTGAGTGTCTTTAGATGTGCTTGTTTTTTTGTTACATAGTCTCTGAAGTGAGCTGATCCCTTAACATAGATGAGATGAAGATATTCAAAGTGCACAAGATGTTTTTTTCAGAGTGCAAGTTAAATTTAAAGGTAGGAGCTAGAGAGAGAAGGTCAAATACACTATTCAGGGAGAGTAGGCCAACGGAGAGAGATGAAGGGATTACAGGTCTGTGGGCCTGAATTCTCATCCAATAGACTTTCATACCAGCCTGGGAGCTTTAAACACGGTCACTCTGCTTCCCTTACATCTGTAAGTTGAACCAAAGAGCTTTGAGGGCTCCCCAGGTGAATTACAACCTGACTGAGTTCTTTAGCTACTGCAACACAATGTCTGTCAGTTGAAGTACTATCATCTTAAGAGATGACATGGGTATTCATTATGTGAGCACTGGATTCATCAGGGGGTATAAGCTGGACTGGTCAGCACATGCGCACATCTGGACCTTATCCAGTATGTTTGAAAGCATGTGAATGTGAACATTACCACAACATCTGGTTTACTGGTTCTCTATTATGATACACAGAGGTTTATCCAGGTGTACAAAAGAAAATCAGTGTAATCTCATCCCTTTCTCTTTCTATGACAGAGGTGAAAAAAATATAGTACATGCAAACACTTCCCTCACACACACACACACACACACACACACACACACACACACACAGGTCCATCTGGTACTCTTTGTGGAAGATTCCTAACACGCACACAAATTGTATTGGTGTTAAAAGAACTGTGGCCGGACTGCAGCTGGTGCTCTATCTGAAAAGAGGAAGTCGTGTCTGTTCTGTTGCTCTGATAACCTTCAGCGCGTACACACATACACACTACAACATATAACCTTCAGCACACAGGCATACATTCACTCCCTCATCCCAGCTATTTTGTTGCAATTATTACGCCAGTAGA
The DNA here is from genome assembly GCA_003416845.1 of Oplegnathus fasciatus. Lineage (NCBI taxonomy): Eukaryota > Metazoa > Chordata > Actinopteri > Centrarchiformes > Oplegnathidae > Oplegnathus > Oplegnathus fasciatus. Next base: position 1,537,560 of record NTHP01000235.1, read on the forward strand.
AATCTAAAAATATATGGAAAAATAGAATGTGTAACCACTAAAATGCTGGATCCATTACACTGGTAGATCATTATCAGGGAAAAGCTGAGCACTGAGACACAGCACAACATGTGGTCCTTGATTTTAATATTCCTCTCCCTTAAACAAACATCATAACTCAACTGACAAAACCCTTAAGGGCAGTTTTTCTGAACCGCATGAGACAGTTTGTTGCATGTGCAGCTTTATCATCCATAAAAAAGTATATTTACAAAACACTCAGCCTAACTCAGTGCACGTGCCAACCCTTATAAACTCCCACAGACTCAAAGACTGAAAAACTAGCACATGGTCATGAGAATATTCATATCCTGCTTTAAATCCCTGATTTTACAAGTAAAGAGAGGGGAATAATTGCAAAGTTGGAAGTGATAAGTAAGTGAGTCAAACTCGTGACATCAGGATTACATGGCATGTCTGTCCACTGAGCCAGAGAGCTTCCTTCATCATGGAAGTATTTCTCTATTAATTCAAAGATTTAACGCTACGTGTTGCAGGCCAATTGGAGTCAAATAAACCATTTAATTTATTTACAAATGTTTCAATAAAAAAACATTTTTCCCAAACTTAACACGGTTAAATACAGAGTGCCAAAATAGCACACTGCAAATGAATAGAGGATACAAAGAAGGGGAGTGGGAAGTGACTGACAATCAGGCACTAAGCTAAAATTACACACTACTGGAGAGCTCCTCGTGCCTGATGCTTTGTACACACAGTCTCACACACAAGCATATAAACACCCACAGTGGTGGCTGCTGCTCTAAAGCCATTATGGCCTGTGCCGTCTGTCGCTGTGGCACACGTGCGTAAGGCCATCCTTCCTTTCCCTTTATCTATCCCTCTTTCTCTTTTCCTCTGTTGTCCTCATTGCACATGTGTCACTAGAGCAGGGAGACAGATGGTACCCTGCTGACCTCAGGGACAACCTAATTCAGCACAGAGAGTTCTCTCTGTCTATGTAATAAAGACTCACAAGAAACAGGAGAATCTTATGGATATTAAACAGACACAAGGGCAAACATCCTGTTGTTAAGAAACAGTTATCACCAAAATACCACAACAACGATAATGACCTTCAATCATCAACTCTAAATTAAACATGACGTGACTGAAGACAGAATGAGAAAACCTACATTTTTTTCATTGAATTCCCTTAAAATGAATCATCCTGGTGAGAGCACTGTCAGCCATTTTCTATCCCTGACAGTGCCTCCTTTGCATCAAAACACTAAAAGGGCTGTCTGTGTCTTATGCATGTGATTATTACATGGTTAGCCTGCCTTCACACCCCACTCTGAGGACATGGAAAAAAGTGGCATTTCTGACCAAGGATCTCAGAATGGAAATTAGAAATGTCTGTACAGAACCCACACAGCAAGAACAGCCTCACCCATGTGATGCTGAGTCCTGGAACCAATCACCAAAAGTTCAGAGGACAACAGGAAGTGAGGGGTCAGGCCACTGACCCCATGAATTCCTGTTTTTCAGCTACTGCTTTATTCTTTGACTCTTTCCCCCCACCCCTCTTACCATTTTCTTTCCCTGGCCCTTTTCCTCTCCTTCACCCCCCCATCTCTCCCTCTGTCATCCTGTTCTCCTCTGTCCCTCAGCCATTACACTGAGCCAACACTGCAGGACCTATTTTCATCTGTTTGTCTCCTCCTCTCCATCTGTTAGAAGCACTTATGTTTCCCCCTTTCCACTTCCTTTTCCATTTCTTCAGCTATCTCCAACTACCTTCTTTCTGCCTGACTTTCTCTTTCTCTGTATATTTCTTATCCATAAAGAAAAGTTCAGTTACTGGAAGTCACAGATAGTAACCACATTTCCTAGCCTGGGGCCAGATTAAATATTAAGCTGTTCTTTGCTCTGCCCAAACCTGTCTAGTAGGACAACAAAGCTCTAAAAGCTTTTTCACCACATAGAGAGACCCTCCTGCTAAAACAATTTCAGATAAAATACTGCAGAGCTACGTGACTGAGGAAATCTAGGTTAGCACTCTACTGTCAAGAGTCAAACATCAAAACTATGGTTTTAACCCATTCATTGCATAGATATACCATTATAATGTCAAAACTGTATGTGAAAAACATTTCTTGAGATACTTAATGTATTTCTCAAACCTGTCTATAAATACTGAAACACCTGTATTGGTCTTATCCTGCCATGGCATATCCCACCAATGCCATGCTTGCTCTCCCGTTTAATCCCTCACCTCACTGGCTGAGTTCATAAGGTGCTTCCTGCTGAGTGTCATGTTGAGTGTGTTGTTGTGACTCAGCATGGGCGTCTTCATAAATACAAAGTCACTCCGGCTGGATATGGTGGAGTAGCAGGGCCTGTAGGTGCGTGTGTGCGGCTCCTGGGGGCCTCCAACAACCTCCATATAGCGTATGGGTCCATCAGTATTGAGCTGCAGGTGCAGGTCCTTGCTGGGTCTCTGATGGTAGCGACTGGACCTGTGGCGACCGTAGCAGCAGCAGCAGTCTGAGTCTCCCAGCCCTGGGCCACGGTGCCTCAGGCAGCGTATCATGAGGGCAACAAAGGTGATGAAGGACACAGCTGATACACAAGCCAGAGAGATGATGAGGTACAGGGTGATGTCTGACATCCCAGTGCGGTGGTAGAAGGGTGTGTGGCGAGGGCTTGCTGGAGCATCGTTGGGCTTGCCCTTCTCTTCCACATTTATTGTAATGTTCACAGAACTGGACTTTGGTGGGTCACCGTTGTCCTGAATGATGACCATGATGTCATAAGTCGAGCCCGCTTCCTCCTCGGCCCACTTGCGGGCTGTGCGGAGCTCACCGGTGTGTGCCCCAACACGGAACATGCCAGCATTTGGTCCAGGGGCAATGGAGTAAAACAACCATGCATTGTGCCCACTGTCTGCATCCACCCCTACAAGTTTATTTATGAGGTGCCCTGGGCCGGCAGATGGGGGCACAGTGAGCTCTAATCTTTTGTCTTTTGGGTAGGAGGGGTGTACAATCACTGGTGCATTATCATTCACATCCACCACAAACACATGCACAGTGACGTTGGCTGTCCGCGGGGGCACCCCAGCATCCCGGGCCTGCACCTCAATACGGAAAGCATTAAGCTGTTCATGGTCCAGAGAGCGCATGCTGTAGATTTGGCCGCCCTCTGGGTTGATGTAGACATAAGAAGAGATGGGTGAGCCCTGGACCATACTGGGAAGGATGGTGTAGGAGATGCGAGCATTGTCACCGAGGTCTGGATCAGAGGCTGAAACAGCAGCGATGGGGGCACTGGGAGCATTGTTCTCTGGGATGTCCACAGAGTATGAAGGCTGAGAGAAGGTGGGGGCGTTGTCATTCACATCAGAGAGCTTCACCACAAAGGTGGTTTGTGATGAAAGGGGAGGGGAACCAGCATCAGTGGCCTTGATGACCACTGTGTACTCTGGGACAGTCTCACGGTCCAGGTTTCCAGCTGTGGTGAGGCTGTAATGCATGCCGAAAGCTGAATTAAGTTTGAATGGCAAACCTGGTTGGACAGTTAGTGTAACCTCACCATTCACACCAGAGTCCAGGTCCCGTGCACTTATGAGGGCTATAACGGTCTCTGGTGCTGAGTCCTCTCTGATAGGACTGGTCAGTGATGTCAGTGTCACCTCTGGTGCGTTGTCATTCACATCAACGATGTCCACTATGACGTTACAGGAGCCCTCCATAGCGGGAGAGCCACCATCTCTGGCCTGCACTGTGATGTGGTAGGCAGCAGCTCTCTCATAATCCACATCACCCTTCACACGGATCTCCCCGCTTTTAGAATCCACACTGAAAAGGCTGAGAACACGTTCCGGTGTGTATTTACTAAACAGGAAAGATATTTCTCCATTGTTACCCGAATCCGCGTCAGTCGCGTTCAATTTCGTTACTAAAGTGCCCCGTGCAACATTTTCTAATAGTTTAACTTTCTTCACTGGCTCGTCAAAGACGGGCGCATTGTCATTTACATCCAGAATTTTAATGAGCATAAGTGTTGAGCCAGATTTCTCCGGCTGACCCCCGTCTACGGCAGTGAGCAACAGGCGAAACGAGGCCTGCGTCTCCCTGTCCAAAGGTTTATCCACCACCAGCTCTGGAAACTTGCTGCCGTCACTTTTAGTTTCCACATTCAAAATAAAGAAGTCATTTGCTGCGAGATGGTAAGTGCGCAACGAGTTGGTACCCACATCTGGGTCGTGTGCGCTCTCCAAGCGGAACCTTGTGCCCGGCGCGGCCGCCTCTGATATCTCCAGAGAAATGTTGCTGGTTGAGAACTGCGGTGCGTTGTCATTCACATCCAGAATGTCCACCACGACGCGATGAATGTCTAAAGGATTCTCCAGAAGTATTTGAAGGTGTAGTGAACATGCGGAACTTAATTCGCACATTTGCTCCCTGTCAATTTTTTGTTTAATGACCAAATCGCCGGTCTCCTGCTTTACCTCAAAATACTGCGTTGTGGATTCCGAGACCACCCGCAACCTCCTCTGAACAATCCGCTGAGCAGTGAGACTCAAATCTTTAGCGATATTCCCAACGACAGAGCCCGGGCTTAGTTCCTCCGATACAGAATAGCTGAGCTGAGCGGACGCACAGGAGAGGCAAGCTAGATAAAAGCAGAGCCTCCACAGCCTCCCTCCTCCGGAGCGCTTCCTCTGTCTGGAGTCCATTGTGCTGCGCTCCGAGGATCGGAGAATGGGAAAGTTTTTAAATTCTTCTTTCACCGTAACGTATCCATAGTAACGTTAAAACGAGGCTGTCAGGCTTGATGGTAAACATTTCCGTTTTAAAAATAGAGCGATGGGAAGTTTTGATGTGATCATGACGGCCGTATTTTGAGAGAAAACGAGGACGAAAATCAAAGTATTTTCTGCCTCCAGTGAAACTCTCCGCTCTGTCTCCTCCGCCTCACTCCCCTCGTGGGCGGGGAGAGGCCACAGAGGCCTCCCCTCTCATTGGAAGACAGGGCTGGACCAGCTCTGTCACACAGCTCACACACACACAGTGAAAACTTTTCAGTGACTCCACTTCCACTGACAGGCAAGTATCAACTTCATTCTTTAAAGTTTGAGAGGACAGTGAAAGCGGAGTAACAGCAGGAGGAACATGTTAGGACTGTGGAAAGTGCAATTTTACATAATCCAGGAAAAAATAAATATGGAAGATAGACATTATCTTATTGTTATACCGGTAAAAAATTCAGTCACGTGCTCTCATTGAGAACTCCTCATAGTCAAAACACAGGCACTCAAGCAGATGTTATTTATAGCAATGCTATTTGTATCCGCAGGGGGGCATGGTTTCCAAACTGGTTTCCTCACTATCCTGAATCTATTACAAAGGAAGGTTTAAATGGGGCTTCATTATAAAGTTAAGACGTTCTACAAAATATTTAATGCCACGCAGCAGACAGTTTGAAGATACAGGCCATTTAGCTCAAATTAAAGAAAAAAAAAATTGCTTTTGAAGAAACAGCAATAATGAAGTATCATTGTTGCAAACAATAGGCTACAAAATAATTTATTAATTAGCAAATGAAAGAAGGTTGGGCAGAAAAATCTCTTTTAACTTTAACATTTAAACTGAATATAAAAATGTTTATTTTTACATAAAGATGAGACTGATATTAGTCATTCAGTGCAATAAAATATCACATCATCTTATATATATATGCGTGTACATATTATGAAATCGTAAAAATAAATAAAATGTGCTCTGTCAGGTAGCTTAGAGCAGGAATCACAACCTTAGTGCTGCTGATCCAATAGCCATAAAAACTTGGTTTCCATCCAGAGAAACAGGACACACTTTTCTATGTTCATCCATAGTCAGGCAAAGAAATACAGAAAAAAACGCATTTTCTTTACGAACAGAATTAGTGGGATTCTGTTCAGCCAACATTTATAGATACAATATCACACAATGCCTTGTGGTTTTCAGCTCACCTGCTGGCTCTCAAAGGTCCAGGTGCTGTCGGGTAAAGACGCATCCAGNNGGTCCATCAGTGTTGAGCTGAATCTGCAGGTTTCTGTTGGGGTTCTTGTAATCATCACAGTCGCTCCGTCTCATGCAGCAACTACCGCTGCTTCTGCTGCTCCTGATGCATTTAACCGCTAAGATGAGAAAAGTCAGCAGAGACAGCACGGACACCGAGGCCAGAGACAGAATCAAATAAAGGGTGATTCTCCCTGTTTTCTTGCTGGGCTCGGCCGCTTTCTGTCGGAGGTCTAAGATGGGCTCATGGAGGCCGTCCTCCAGCAGAATGGACACCGTGACGGTGGCGGACTGGACCGGTTCCCCGTCGTCCTTGATTTCTATAAGCAGCCTCTGAGAGGAGTCGTCCTGCTCGGACACAGCGCGTTTAGTCCTCACCTCCCCTGTGTACAGGTTGACAGTGAACAGAGAGGCGTCTGTGGCCTCCGCCAGTTTGTAGGAGATCCAGGCGTTATGGCCCGAGTCAGCGTCCACGGCCGTCACCTTAGTAACCAGGTGACCCGCTTTAGCGGAGCGGGGCATCCTCTGATGAGAGAGGGAGCCCAGGGCAGCGGAGGAGGGGTAAATAACAGTGGGGGCATTGTCGTTCTGGTCCAGGATAAACACATGGACAGTGGCGTTGCTGCTGAGAGACGGAGAGCCCTGGTCCTTTGCCTGAACCTGAATCTGAAACACCTTCAGCTTCTCATAGTCAAACGAGTGCATGCTGTAGATGCTGCCGTTATCTGAGTTAATGTAAACATAAGATGAGACAGACACGTCCTGCACTTTAGAGTCCAGTATAGAGTAAGAGATTTTAGCGTTTTCACCAAAATCCAGGTCAGATGCTGATACTGAGTACAGTATAGANNCCTGGTACCCCGTTCTCTTTTAAATATACATTATAGGAGGGCTGAGTGAATACAGGAGGGTTGTCATTCACATCAGTGATGCTGACAGGTATAATTTTCTTACTGGACAGAGGAGGAGAGCCTGAATCAGTGGCTGTTATCTCAATATTATACTCTGAGAAACTCTCTCTGTCTAAAGCACCGCTGGTGACCAGTGCGTAATTATTAGAAAATGAGGGTTTCAGATTAAAGGGAGAGCCTTTGGTGAGTTGTAACGTTACTTTACCGTTATCACCGGAGTCAAGGTCTCGCGCACTGATCAAGGCAACTACGGTGCCACTCGATGCGTCTTCGCGTACTGGCTTTGGCTGAGAAGTGAGCACAATTTCTGGAGCGTTATCATTGAAATCAATAATATCAACCTGCACGCGACAGTGGCCTTCCATTTCAGGGCTGCCTTTATCTTTTGCAGTTACATCAATGTCATATGACTTGGTAGTTTCATAATCTAACTCCCCTTTCAGAGTGATTTCACCTGATAAAGGGTTAATATCAAAGATCGATAATACAGAATCTGGTGTCCGAGACCCAAATGAGAATTCAATTTCACCGTTTGAACCTTCATCAGCGTCTGTTGCTTTGGGCTTGATAATAACAGCTCCCATAATACTTTTCTCACTCAGACTTACTTTGTAAACGTTTTTTTCAAACACCGGGAAGTTATCATTTATGTCAAGCACGCTTATGGTTATTTGTGAGGTTCCGGATCTTACTGGATTCCCACCGTCTAATGCTGTTAGTAATATTTTGTGAACAGCTTTTTTCTCTCGATCTAAAGGCTTTTCTAAAACAAGTTCCGGAACGGTCTTACCACCCTCAATTTCTTTTATTTTAAGGGAACAACAGTCGTTTTTGCTAAGAGTATATGATTTCAATGAATTTGTTCCAACGTCGGGGTCCGTTGCGCTTTCCAAAGGAAAGCGCGCGCCAACTGCTGCTGATTCGGCTAATTTTAAAGATAATTCATTTGAAAGGAAACTTGGAGAATTGTCATTAATATCTCGTATTTCAACCTCAATTCTGTGTAACTGTAGCGGGTTTTCTATTACTACTTGCAGAGGTAGAACACAGCTGGCGCTTTGTCCGCATAAAGCCTCTCTGTCTATTCTGTCATTCACCACCAGCTCGCCCTTCCCCGCATCCACATTGAAATACTGCTTACCAGCCTCAGAGGCGACACGCAGTTTACGTTCAAAAATATCTGATAGTCCCAAACCCAGATCTTTGGCTAGATTTCCTACCACAGATCCCTGTTT
>NTHP01000235.1:1567521-1583383 GCA_003416845.1 Oplegnathus fasciatus
CCCAGGACCTCCACGTACTTTATAGGTCCATCAGTGTTGAGCTGAATCTGCAGGTTTCTGTTGGGGTTCTTGTAATCATCACAGTCGCTCCGTCTCATGCAGCAACTACCGCTGCTTCTGCTGCTCCTGATGCATTTAACCGCTAAGATGAGAAAAGTCAGCAGAGACAGCACGGACACCGAGGCCAGAGACAGAATCAAATAAAGGGTGATTCTCCCTGTTTTCTTGCTGGGCTCGGCCGCTTTCTGTCGGAGGTCTAAGATGGGCTCATGGAGGCCGTCCTCCAGCAGAATGGACACCGTGACGGTGGCGGACTGGACCGGTTCCCCGTCGTCCTTGATCTCTATAAGCAGCCTCTGAGAGGAGTCGTCCTGCTCGGACACAGCGCGTTTAGTCCTCACCTCCCCTGTGTACAGGTTGACAGTGAACAGAGAGACGTCTGTGGCCTCCGCCAGTTTGTAGGAGATCCAGGCGTTATGGCCCGAGTCAGCGTCCACGGCCGTCACCTTAGTAACCAGGTGACCCGCTTTAGCGGAGCGGGGCATCCTCTGATGAGAGAGGGAGCCCAGGGCAGCGGAGGAGGGGTAAATTACAGCGGGGGCATTGTCGTTCTGGTCCAGGATAAACACATGGACAGTGGCGTTGCTGCTGAGAGACGGAGAGCCCTGGTCCTTTGCCTGAACCTGAATCTGAAACACCTTCAGCTTCTCATAGTCAAACGAGTGCATGCTGTAGATGCTGCCGTTATCTGAGTTAATGTAAACATAAGATGAGACAGACACGTCCTGCACTTTAGAGTCCAAGATGGAGTAGGAGATCTTCGCGTTGTCACCCGAATCAGGATCAGTTGCTGACACTGAGCACAAGATTTTCCCAGGAGCATGGTTCTCTTTTACATAAATGACATAAGAGGGTTGGGAGAACACTGGTGGGTTGTCATTTACATCTAACAGTTCGACAAGTATTATTTTTTCACTCGATAGTGGGGGCTTTCCAGAATCAGTAGCACTTATCTTGACACTATACTGGCCATTTATTTCACGGTCAAGCGGCCCATTCGTCACTAATGAGTAATGGTTAGAGACCGACGGATTTAACTTGAAGGGGGATTTGGAAGACACCCTCAACGTAACCTTTCCATTGTCACCCGAATCTGGGTCTTTTGCGCTTATCAGTGCAATAACTGTTCCGATTGCAGAATCTTCTGGAACAGGTGTTGTTAAAGACGTCACAATTATTTCAGGAATATTGTCGTTAATGTCAACTATTTTAATTTCGACGCCACAATGCCCATCCATCTCAGGATTACCTTTGTCTTTAGCAGTTATGTCAAACCTATGTAAGGAGTTCGTTTCATGGTCTAAAATTCCTTTGACAACAACAACTCCAGTAGAAGGTCCAATGTCAAATAATGACAAAATCAGATCCGTAGTTTGCTCTGCAAAGAAATATTCAATTTCTCCATTCAGTCCTTCGTCTGCATCTGTAGCTTTAACATGCAATATTTCAGTTCCAGGTGTTGCCTTTTCGCTGACATTAGCCTCATATACCTGTCTCTCAAACTGTGGCGCATTATCATTGTTGTCAAGTACTACAACTGTAATTTCTGATGTCCCTGAGCGCACCGGATCTCCACCATCTACAGCGGTGAGGATAAGATTGTGTACAGGCAGCTTTTCTCGATCAAGTGGCTTTTCGAGTACCAGTTCAGGGATTTTTCGTCCGTCTTTGTGGTTTTTAACAGTCAATTTGAAATTGTCATTTTTGCTTATGAGGTAAGAGCGTACAGAATTGACGCCGACATCGGGATCCTGTGCACTTTCTAAAGGAAATCGCGCACCTGGATTTATCAGCTCTGCAATTTTCACCACTTTCTCTTTATTAAGAAAACTAGGAGAATTATCGTTTGTATCCTGTATTTCAATTTCGACTCTATGCAGCTGTAGGGGATTATCTATGACTAGTTCCAAAGGCAACAAACATGACGGTCTTTGTCCACACAGTTCCTCCCGATCTATCCTATCAGTCACCACCAGTTCTCCCTTCCCCAAGTCTATACTAAAATACTGCTTACCAGCATCCGAGGTTATCCGCAATTTACGTCGATACAGTTCAGATACAACCAAACCCAAATCTTTGGCTAGATTTCCTACCACAGAGCCCTGTTTCAGTTCCTCCGGGATGCTGTAGCGAGTCTGTCCGTCTATTGTACTCCACAAGAGAAAGAAATGATGACACCACAAAAACACCTGCCATGCAGGCAATTTGTTCCACATTATTCCTCGTTTCATAAATCCCATATCTTTTCACTCCAATCCCAACTTCTTAACTGATTAAGTATAGAAGGTATATAATCCAATGCAGACGCGTCCTCATACATAACAGTAACAGTCATGCTTTGTGTCTGCATATGCATCCCTCTCCTCCTGTGCAGAACATTGTAATGGTTACGACGCTGAAGCTACTCGGTGAGAGGGAGTAGATCTCTTTGTACAGCTCTGGATTTCATTGGTGGACTGAGTATATCTATTCCCACCAATCGTGGCATCAGTAAACGTCTACAGAACAGTGACGTAAAAGTATGATCCATAGAAACATTATCCTGGTTACTGTGACTCTAACATGTAAAATATCATTATACTACTCATTAAACATGTTTAAACGTCTCCCCATCACCTAAATGCTATTTTAATTGTGTATATGAAGACTATAAATATAAATAGGACGACGATATTATACATTAATTATGAATAGAAGCTGTAGATAATAGATGACTAAGTACAGTGTCTTATAAATAACTGAATGAGTGACCATTATATGACCACTCATATAATGCTTTGTGTTAATCCATCTATCCTCTTGTCTGTATGTACCTGCAGGCATGCACATGCCTTTGTGGCTGACAAGGCTCTTCGTTGCCTTCCTGTGGCCAGAGAAAGCCAATGCAGCCTGCATACGTCATTACGTCTTCACAGCTCTCAACAAGCCTCAGAGAAATAATTTTGTCAGCAGCCAACGTAAAATACCCGTATGGAGGTCTGTAGAGCAAATGAAAAGGGAGGGGGAGCGCAGATGGTGTAGGAGGGCGTTTACTCCAGTTTTGCCTCTCTCTCTCTCTCTCTCTCTCTCTCTCTCTCTCACACACACACACACACACACACACACACAGAGAGAGAGAGAGAGAGAAAGAGAGAGAGAGAGAGAGACACACACACACGCACATAGAGAGAGAGAGAGAGACAGAGAGAGAGAAAATACCAAAATTTCGCCGACCAATTATATATTTTAAGGACATACTAACCAGCATTCCACTTACGTACTTCACACATGTTTGGTCATCACTAAGAATCAAATCATTATAAATATCATGCACCATAATTATGCAATATCCCTTCGCTGGCAACAGGCATTATACGCTGACATAAAAAATTAAATAATGATGCAGCTCAAAATGCGGAAATTCAGTGCTGCAAATGGTAAAATAATCCACGACAACATATATAAATTAATAAAGAAAATTAAAAAATGAACTCAATGAATAAGTATTTGCAATAGTCATCTGCTCTAAATGGAGGTGAGCGACAGAGGGAGATGTAGAGAGGTAGTGTGAGAGAGAGCGAGAGGGAGGGGGAGAGCGCTCGAGCTGATTTCAGCACCACATGAGTGGACAGCGCCACACAGGCGGCCAACTGCTGCTGCTGCAGGCTGCTGGAGAGGCAGCCAGACTCACAGGCTCTCACTGAAGACAGCAGGCAGCCAGGAAAACTAAACCTTAACCTCCTCACTATTTTCATACTGAATACAGGAATAAATATAGAAGTAGATCTGCCAAAGCACACCTAATTAAGTTTTACTGCAGTAAACATAGGACATGAAAATAATCAGTCAGACTGATTTATGTATTTTATATACTGTGCATGCTTTTTATGTCTGTGCTTCTGCTTTGCATGTTTTAGTTAGTGTCTAATAATGCAGCACAATGTTGTCTTATTTAGTCCATATTTCTAATAACATTAATATCCCTCATTTCACTGTTTTGCATTAAGTAGTACCTGACAATGTAGTTTAATGGTGTCCTGAATTATGTTTTTATTAACATTAATATTCTCCTTTCTTTTTATTATTGTTCTATATGCTTGTAAAATATTAAATTAAATCTCAGTAATTTTGTAATTTCAATCTTACGTGATTATATTCTGTTTTTAGGGTGACTCTGTAACATCTGTCCAGGGACTACAGATGAAAAATAGCTTCTTGGCTAACTCTGGCGCATTTACAGCAATGTTTATCAATGTGCACTGTCCCTGTTACATAAACCAATGAATAAAAAAAAGATAAATAAATAACAGTGAATACAAAAGTAAAATAATAAGATCAAGAATGTATTGTCACACTCAAAATAATCATGTTTGGATACATATAAAATATATTATAATACTAACTTTATACGTATGTTATCAGCGGGAAAAATCAACATTGAGGTGTTACATAATGATGTAATTCCGGGTTAAATTATGAAATCAGCACCTCTCCTGTAAAGACTTTAACATTTTGATGCTATTTTGCTACTAGTCCCGGCATCGTATTTCCAGGGCTGATATTTGTAGCCACCAAGAAACATAAACAAAGTGGAATACTGATGTACACAGTTGGAAGTAAAAATCATTAAATTCATTCACACTTTAAATTTCATGTTAAGCCTCATATTGCTGTTTTCACTGACAGGTGCTGAGCTAAAGTATAAAGTGCTGCAAAAGTTGCATAAACTAAAGCAGTTTCCTTTTTTTACCTAAGCTTGCTGATATTTTATCTCCATCCATCCAGCAATCTATTTTCTATATTATCCTGTGCAGGCTGGAGCCTATCCCGCCACACACAGGACAGAATGGCAAACACACATCAACAAACAAGCACATTTACACCCACACAGATGGGGGACATGCACACTCCATAAAAAAGAGAATGAGAACTGACACTGAATGATTAGAAAGAAAGCAACACATGTAGGGTGTAAAGCAATGTAATACCAGAGACAATCTATAAATACTACCCAACAGGCAGTGTGTGTTAAATCAGTTGTATGGTATGTTTTAAAGCTGTAGTGTGTGGTGTTGCTGCATTACATAAAACGTTTTTTCTAGTATTTGTCAACCTCAGTTACACATACACTCAGTTGCCAGTTTATTAGGTACACCTAGAAAAAACTAATGCAGTCTAATACAAAGTCCTGCAACAAATCCTGTGAAGGTTATAATGTTCAGTTTTTTGTTGAAGCTGTTTAAGAGAGGTGTTGATTCAACCGTATGGTAATTTTTGAGGCTGCAGTTTGTTGTGCTGTTGAATTGTACTGGGTTACACTGACAGGTGTTTCTACTATTTTGCCCACCCTATCTATATCAATGAGGACAGGCTAAATAACAGAAACATCTCTCTGTATAACACAATACAGTTCAACAGCAGAAAAAACTGCAGCCAAAATGACCATACAGTTGAATCAACACGTTATAATCTTCATGAGGGGAGGATTTATTGCAGGACTGTTGTAATAGACTGCATTAGTTTTAACTAGGTGTACCTAATAAACTGAACTGGCAACTGAGTGTATGAAGAACCTTACAATATAAAAAATAACATAAACGACAACTTAAAAATGACCATAGAGTTGAATCAACTTTGCTGGTCTTTAATTGATTCCCCCTGTTTGAGTCAATTTCCTCTGATATGTTAGAATACTGCAGGTAGGGTTATGATGTCCTCTTAACATGCTATGTTTGTGTCACATGGTTTGCATTTTTCTGTAGTATTTCTTGTGTTGTACTTTCTTTACCCACTATTTATTTACACCATTTTATTTAATGACTGTAATGTCATGCTTTATGATGGACTATATAAAGTGGATGGTGGTCCAGAGCACAAAAACACAGACTAAAATCCAAGATACAGTGCTGGACAGTATAATCACTACAACCTCATTCAGGCATGAGTTGCTTTAACAGCTGGTATTCCCTGCTAATACTTTCCTTAAACCATATAAGCCTGTTAGGGAGAGCTGTCCAACTTATTCAAATGTCTTGTTCAAATGTAAAGTAATTTGGCACCCTGAAAAAAAGGGTATGTACAAAGGAGCAAAAACGCTAATTCAAAGTTATCTCAGATTAAACATTACAGTTTAAAGTTTAATTTATTACTTAGTACCCAGAGACTAGTATTAAAATGTAATTGTCCCCTTATCTACAGTATAGATTATGTCAATGTGATAATGAGTGTAATTCAGTGTAACAGCCCCGTCACATAAAACACATCACATCATATTTTGAGCAAGCCACTCACACTGTCACACATGTATGTTGTATGTTGTCAACAAAAAGTCTGTCCATCAATACCTGACTGAAGCAATCATCAGTGGTGGTAGATGTGTCGCTTGTGGAAAATCAGATTAACTGCTTGATTCAGTGCCAATGCGTAAAGTCTAGACACTGTGAAACACATCATCACTATAGTTTACAGTATATGTGTTTGAATTCTGTTCCTGCGTGGTGATCTAGAGTATGATGTTCAGCTGTCAGTGCATCAGTAGTCAGTGCTGTTTGTCATCAATCATGAACGTTTGTACTGCTCTATATGTTCGATGGCATTGCTGTGAACAGTATAGACGAAAACTATTTCTTACCTTATTTGGTGAGTCATGATTTAACAGGAGTCAGGGAGGAAACAGGAACAGCACCAAGCAACAAGGGGGACACATGAAAGAGAAAAACAGGAGAGAAAGGATGTCGGTTAGACTGGTGGTCAGCATTCAGAGTCTGGCTTTGGGAAGTACCGCAACCAACATACTTACCATGTGGCTCACAACAAATGGGGTTGTGATTTGCGTGGTGATTCATAGAGTGTGTAATTTCTTTGTTATGATTGATAATAAATTGTCTCTTGTGATTGGACTGTTCACAAAAACAGTCCTCTGCGTGTGCACATAAACTATTAAAGTTTAAAAATGTGGAAACAATTATGTGTCGTTTGAGCTGTATCTGTGTTATTCTTCAGTCACGATAAGATTGAGTGCCCATCAGCATGTACTGTAAGAAGATGTAAAGACTAGGAAAACTCTTGTGGCTTATTGTTCATCAGAAAGCAAACAAATCCAAATGTATGATACAGTTATTTTGTGTATTATGACAATGATATAAGAGCTGCATGTTCAAACAATACTGAACAGGGAATGGGCCATAACCTTGATTGATGAAAGAATGAACCAAGCTGGAAGTCAATCCAGGTCACAGAAAGTATCAAACTCAAAATCAGGGAACACACTGGCATGTGAGTGTGTTTGGCTGTGTATGAGTTAGTGAGTGAGAGAGAGACAGAGAGAGGTGAAACTTTATGATGAATTATGACAAAACAAAAATAAATAATATTGTTGAGAAAGACAGTGGCAATAGCTCTACCTAAGTGGATAGATGCACTATGCACTATGCTGCTTAACCAAAAATATATCCAGTAATGTTTTTTTGAATCATTTTCAACAGCATTCATTTAATAGTTCATGGTATGTTAGATTATGCTATACAATAGAAACTGGGTGCAACAATCAACTCCCTGTTCAAACAGAGGGATATACAGACTTTAGTACGGCACAACCACTTCAGCCTGAACCAAAACATTAGCACAATCATTGCTGGGGGAACTGAAGACTTGGAAAACCCTGCTGACACTGCCAATGTATGAATCACAACCAAAATACTGCACTGCACTGCTGCACAAAGCCACTACCCTCATAGCAACAGCAGGGGGCCTCGAGGCGATGCCCTGAGACAAATCCATGCCTTATTAATGAGATTCTTTGCTCTGTGACCCTGTGTTTGCCACAGCTGATGTGTGTATGGGTGCCTTTGTGAGAGCACATCTAAGCTTCTTAGACAAAGCAAAGCAGCAACTGCTTCTTTATTAGACTGATGTACTGCTGTTTAAATGATACACTGTATCTAATATACCTTTTGTTTGTGCACATGAAAAAATTTTAAGTAATAACATAACAGTGTTGGTCCAAAAGACACATACATCCAAAATAAACAGGCCAACCAGGAAAACAAGCAACAAGGAAAATTAAAAAAGGACACTAAACGGCTGTTGTTCTGTTCATAAAACAGACACAAAGAATTTAATAAGAAATTGGTTAATCTAAGCATATATTAGTCAATACACTCATCAAGGATACAGGTTTGCTGAAATGGAGGAAGGCAAACAAACAGGGCAGCATCTATCAGAACAAATATCAAAAGCAGCCATGATCACCCGCTCCCCCTCCCCTTTCCCCATCATCTGCCACCCCAGATCTGAGGATGCTGCACCTATTTACCAAAACAGGGGTGTCTCCTGTCCACCCAGAATTGACAAATGCATGGAGCAATCACAGCTCAGAGGCTGCATCTGCTGCTGACCCCCTGTGGCTCAATGAAAAATGGTACAGCCCTGCCCATGAGTCAGCTTGTTGCTATGGCAACATATCCCACCTCGCTTGCTCGCATCCCACCCTGCTTCCTGTGAGCTGGCAATGGTGGCAAAAAAAGAGCTACAAAAACAACACAGAGGGCAAATGAGAAGACATAGGAAAGGAAGAGAAACGATGCTCACACAGACACGCGTTTGTACACTCATGATATGTTGTTCAAACAAAGCACATGTTTATGGATTGCTGGGTAATAAAGAATGTCTTGGAAAATGGCTGAAAAAAGGTACAAAGGAGATATTTTTTCTTGTCATGAACATGGCGACCTACACAGGGATGAAATGACACCATATGGCGTATAATTACTTTTTATAGACAGAACAAAATGTCCTACACTGAGCAATCTCCCTCTCCCTTTCTCTCTGTCTCTTTCTCTCTCTGCAGCAGAGTGGTGCAGCTGGAGAGGGGGAGGGGAGGGATGCAGAAAATGAGATCAGGAGGAAAAAGGAAGACTGTTGGAAACCAAGAATCACTGCTGAACAGTGGCCATCCAGTTTTAGCTACAATTTGACACAATGTCAGCTACAGAGATTGATTAAATGGCAATTAATTATTCTAATTGCTCAATTAAGATGCAATATAATAACAAAGCCAATATAATAATTATATGGAAGTCATATTATGTAACTACAATATCATAATAATGATAATGCACTACATCTTTACTCCCATAGACGGCAAGACTCTGTCCTTCTTCCAGGTCACATCAAAAGTATTGAGGATGGGAGCTTGATATGGTTTGATTAGAACAATACAGTCATGATCTACATTTACATCAAAATTTGAGGAATTTGACCTTTGAGAATATATTTTAGTAAAGCCTATGTTTCTGAGTCTTTGTGTGCTTGACACAACTTTGCCATTGCCCCATATTCCAGTGTTCCAGGTAATCCATGGCGTAATCCTTCCCAGAGACTCGACCAGTGCAGAACTCCACACTTCCTCCTCTGGGACACTAACACACATCCACAGACAACATCTTTTGTGTTCTTAAGCAAACATATGTGTGGTTTACCTGACTTCATGTGAATAAATGTACAGTTAATTATAGTGGACATGTGCTTGCTTTTATTCTCTTCAGGTTCTGTGCAAATAAACACTGTGCACAAATCAGTTTTTGTCCTGCCATCAGTCTAATGCACCTGAAGAACACAGTAAAATAGAGATCTGCACCACAGTAATTAATACATTTGCCACTTCTACATGTTTGACCAAGCAATGTCTCAAAGATTGTTACATGCAAAATATATTATTTACTAATAATGGCTGCACAGGCATATTTTAATGTCCTTCTAAGAGGAAATTTACTTTTTTCTTTCCCCCTTCCCACAGTGAAAGACAAAGTCGGTGTCAGCTACAGAATAGTTTTGTGTTCTTGACACTAAAGCAGTGTGGATGCTTGCTGGAGAGGAACTTGAAGCTTAAGTTCAAGCATGCTCTCTAACTGCTTGGCCCTATCCTGTGTGAGTTTAAATGCTCCCTTTTGTATAAAGCAACAAAACAACAGTCCCAGAGGGACAGGCAGCAGCGGTCATCACATGGAGAGAGTATTATGCACTGGAGCATGTACATATTTCATGTATTAAAGACTATTAAAGTGTAGTATGTCTGCTCTGGGAATGAACACACCCAGAGCTCCCTGATATATCAGATATCTGGGATATCTTGTAAACAAAAACACAACGAGGGGTTATAGTACAAACATTAACCACATCCCCAAACACACACGGTGCACAGTGTGTTGATGAGCCCCACCGGCATACACATAGGCACACAGCTGCTCACCAGACAGCTTGGCTAAGAAGGCGGGACACTAAAACGAGCTAGGGCCTGTGGGAACAGGGAGCTTCTGCATGTGATTATAGTTTTGTGGTCAGTAAGAAGTTTAGCAAACTGATGATTGGGGCTTTGTGTAGGATCCAAAATGAATGATGACAGCTCCAAGGAAGGTTTCTTAAACAAGAGAAAGATAAAACAACAACACGCTGAAGGGGTACAGGGTATAAAACAGGCTGAACCATTTAGCTGCTTGCAAAGACGTTTCTGTGAGCTTTGACCCCTATGGAGACCCTGGCCAAAAGAATTTATGGTGCTTAGTAAAAACCTTCACCTCTAACAAACCTGAGAAAATGAGACATAGTGGTTTAAACACAGTTCAAACAGGTAAAGCAGACACAGATGTGGGCTGATAATGATGACAGACTGCTTCCAGCGGATGTGGGGGTTAACACAGTTAACCTAAGTCTCTGCCTTGTAGTTTCTATTTCCACATGCACACACCCTGAACATCATGCAGATTTTACTGCTAACACACATACACCACCCAGAGCGACCAGACCAGGCACACTAGTTGATCTAATGCTTCCTCTGACACTGAACAAAACTGAGCAAACATAACTGCAGACAGACGATCCTCAACCACATCATACACATGCCATTTAGTTATCACTCCTGCATCAAGCTGAATCTTTAAATTAAGCTTGATGTGCCCTTTTATCTATAGACAAGTGCTACTTTCACCAAAGATAACAGATATCAAACACACATGCCTTTCTTCTCCACAGGCATTATTATAATAACAGGGTTATTGGTGCCCAGAGACCACACCGTCACTTTAAAACACAACATATGACTCTCATATTCAGCATATGTATACCCTCACAAGTGGAGACTCATACAGGAAGTAGCACATCTAGTGTGTAACTGTAACTCTTATTAGCAGTTTATATGATGCTGATTAAAATCATTATTTTACAGACTTTGTGGACTGCTACATTTTAATACATTCTCGTCCGTATTCTTTTGTCATTACATTTTTCTGTTCAAACACATTCAGCCTGTGTCCTGATTTCTGATATCCCCTTGTAATTTGTTATATAACTGATGTAGAGCTCTCTCTCTCTCTCCCTCTCTCTCTCGTCATCTCTTGTCTTCCATTCCTTTATATTTTATCAAGTCATCCTGTCTGTGTCCTTTACAGTGCAGTCAGTAATTGTAGCCTGATACAAGTGTTTCACACGTCCCTTAGCCCCCCGATCTCAGCAGACAAAGAGGGCTGCACATCAAAATGGCTGCCGTGCATCACGAACACAAATGCTGCACAGGGATGGTGGAGACTGTGCCGGTTACCACGTGCCTCTTCCCCTCCCCCGCTGCCTCTCTAGTCCTCTCCATCACACTTCTTTTCTCCCTCGTTCTCAATCTTCCCAGCACCAGCAGTGACTGTTCCCTCTTCTCCTCTACCACATTTTAAACCTCTTAATCAACATTATTGTGCCACTCTTTGCATTTTTTATTGATTTGCATGACATCAATTTGTTATAGTTTGCCTGCTTCCATCTCTGCTCCTTTTCTCTGTGTGTGTGGCCTTGTGCCTATGGCTGCACCGTGTTACGAAGGGAATTAGGTCACTGAAAAAGTAGTGCACTGTGTGGTTGTGTGTCTGTATGCGGGAGCAATCTGTAGCAATGCTTCAGCAGGGATGAAACCTAGAATTCCTTTCTTTCATAGCAGCTTCTGTATTGTTCTCTCACACATACAGTTATAAGATATAGTATATAGTATAATTACCAGATAAATTAATCAGTATGAATATCAAAGAATGTAATTAAGGTGAAAAATGCAGCAAAGAATATGCTAATACATCAAGCAGGATGTAGTGTCATAAAGAAAAAATAACAGGCATCTGACACAGTGTACCTTAACATACAAAACCACAGAGGTAGATAGGCCTACAGGTAACGCCTCTGTACAAAACATGCTAGAGAGTCAGCAACAGTGTTGGAGTATGTGCACTAAGTATATAGCACATTAGTGGATGCATTTTGAATACTGAGCAAAATGCAAAAACATGTGAGAACAGACTTCCCCTGTTTTACTGAGCATCTTAAACATTTAAATTCTTTTTGGGGGCAAAGTTGGGCCAGTAGGGGGGTAAGGGGCATGAAAGGGGGCACAATAAAAAGTCCATTGTTGATACTTGCTTAACCAGTGACAGAAAAACAGATGTTCCATATAGTGTCAAGTGCCCATTTCCCCACTACCCCAGACACACATTTTAATTCGTATACCCCAAAATAAGTTTTTATAACCTTAAAGAGACCTTGGGATGCAAAGACACTAAATACTTGTTGACTACTTTTGGCACAATAAAAATAGTCTGAAACTGAGTAGACCTTTCAGTACTTATATGAGGTACAGGACCAGAACTATCAAAATAATGAGTGAGCAGTGACTAAACAGAACTGAAGGGTCAATAAAAAAAACACATAACAAACAAAAATATGGGAACAAGGGATTTAAGGATGCAAGGAAGCAGCTGATCTCACCTCTGTGAGCATATTCTCTGACTCTGTTTTATGGCACCTTGGCACTGTCCTGGTGGCACTATGGTCAACACTCAGAGTGCTCTGACTGAAGGGTCGGGAGCACTTTATATCACTCTTCCGGGAGTCAGTAGTTCCGTATACTTCGTAACTGAACGCCTGCTTCAACGTACCGGTACCTCCCACGTCTGCGTAAAGGGGCGGGTAATACGGAATAACAGGAAGATTCCCACCTGATTTGTAAAACAGGCGCTCGCGTCTCCATCTGTAGATTTTCACTGATATAATAACCACTAAACACGTGATGAACAGGAAGGAAACTACAGCCAAAGCCAACACTAAGTAAAAAGTCAGGTTGTCATTGTACTCCTTGTCGTGTGTAAAGTCAGTGAACTCCGACAGCACTTCAGGGAAGCTGTCCGCCACCGCCACGTTAACAATGACTGTTGCTGAACGAGAGGGCTGCCCGTTGTCCTCCACTATAACACTCAGTCTTTGTTTCACAGCATCTTTATCAGTCACTTGGCGGATAGTTCTTATTTCTCCATTCTGTAAGCCCACTTCAAACAGCGCCCTGTCTGTGGCTTTCTGCAGTTTATAGGAGAGCCAGGCATTCTGTCCAGAGTCCACATCAACAGCCACCACTTTAGTCACCAGATAGCCCACATCTGCTGAACGAGGCACCATTTCAGCCACCAGAGAGCCACCAGTCTGGACTGGGTACAGAACCTGAGGGGGGTTATCGTTCTGGTCCTGGATCATTATTTTCACAGTCACATTGCTACTGAGAGGAGGGGAGCCTCCATCCTGCGCCTTGACTCGAATATGGAACTCTTTTGTCTGCTCATAGTCGAAGGAACGCACAGCAAGTATCTCTCCACTCTCTGCGTTCACTGAAAAATAAGCTGAGGCTGACATGCCATTCAGCTGGCTGTCCTCAAGGAAGTAGGAAATGCGCGCATTGTTGCCAGAGTCTTTGTCACCGGCTTTGACAGAGAGGAGTGACATGCCAGGTGAATTATTTTCAGCCATGAAAGCGGTCAAAAATGGTTGTGGGAACATTGGGGCGTGGTCGTTTACGTCCGATATTTTTAAATTAATAGTTTTGTTTGTAGAATATGGCGGGGAGCCCTCGTCCATTGCTGTTATTGTTATATTATATTCCGGCACTGTTTCACGGTCCAAAACATCGTCAGACATCAGGCTATAAAAATTAGTCGATGATGACTTGATTTTGAAAGGTAAATCTGGGCTAATGAAACATTTTACTTGGCCATTTTTACCTGAGTCCAAGTCTTTGATATTGAGCATTGCTATAACAGTATCTGGAGCCGAATCCTCAGGTATGGGATTGGAATAAGAAATTATGCTTATGACAGGGGCATTATCATTTAGGTCGGTCACCTCAATTAAGACTTTACTTGCGTCTGTCAACCCTCCTTTGTCTGTAGCTTCGATATCAATTTCATAATGTTTTGCTTTTTCGTAATCTAACACACCAATTACAGTCATTTCCCCGGCATGGGGATCCATATTAAACAGGGATGATGCACTGTCGGTGTGCTGGGAGAACGAATACAAAACCTCTTCGTTTGCTCCCTTATCATTATCAGTAGCACTGACTGTTAAAATAACAGTGCGCCTGGGCGCGTTTTCAGGAACTGTTACTCTGTAAACGGACTGACTGAATACTGGTGCATTGTCATTTGCATCCAACACGACAACATTTATTTTGACAGAACCCGATTTCTGAGGATTACCACCGTCAAATGCTGTCAGAGTTAATTTATGCTCTTCTTGTTTTTCTCTGTCAAGAGCCGTGTGAAGAACCATTTCAATATATTTTGTTCCATCAGGCCGAGAAACAACATTCAATTTGAAATGATCTGTAGGATTGAGCTTGTATGTTTGAATGGTGTTATGTGCTACATCGGGGTCTCTGGCACTCTCAAGCGAATAGCGAGCCCCTGGTGAGGCTGATTCAATAACCTGGAAACTGTATTCCTTCTTCGAAAAAAAGGGAGCATTATCATTAATATCTGTAATCTCTACATCAATTCGATGCAACTCCATCGGGTTTTCTAGGATGATTTGGAAATGAAGAGAGCAGGGAGACACTTGCTTGCACAATTCTTCTCTGTCTATCCTTTTAGCCACTACCAAAGTTCCCTTTTCTGCATTCAGACCAATGTACTCACTGCCGTCCTCGGTAAATATCCTAGCCCGCCCAGATTTCAGTCGCTTAACATCCAAGCCTAGGTCCTGAATGATATTCCCGACAACCGAGCCCGTCGCCATCTCTTCAGGTATAGAATAACGGACCTGCCCGAGAGCCATTTCGACACAAACGCAGAGAAGCAGCGGCCACCATGAAAATGATTTTTTTCCCGGCACACAACAAAGAACACCCATCATGAAGAGAGCCTTCGCAAAATCCGAATGGAAAAACAAA
Source organism: Oplegnathus fasciatus (assembly GCA_003416845.1). Lineage (NCBI taxonomy): Eukaryota > Metazoa > Chordata > Actinopteri > Centrarchiformes > Oplegnathidae > Oplegnathus > Oplegnathus fasciatus. The sequence goes on from NTHP01000235.1 coordinate 1,582,802, forward strand.
GACCACCGCGTCAAAATCTGACCAAATATAAGATCATTGGCTCGTTTCTGGGTGCTGCGCGGCTGGCTTTGTCAGGCTATAATTCCGATTAAAATAGAGCTCTAAAAACGCATCAGACAGACGAGGGAGGACTTCATTCAGGAAAAGTGCCTCATTTTCGTCACACTAACCAACAGCGGCACTTAGGGACGAAAAAATAAATTGCAGAAATATCTCTCCATATAAATACGGACTGAGATCGTATTACTTGTACAAACAAATAGATAGATAGATAGATAGATAGATAGATAGATAGATAGATATATGGTGATGATGCTGTGTCTCTGTCCATGGTACTGGACATTAGAAATGATTGGTTTTGCTTTTACTGTAAAGTCTAACCTCGAGAGGAGAGTCTGGTTCATCCAGGATGCTCTTTTCACTCTGTATCCGCTGCATCGTCCCTGTAGAACTGGGGTCCATTATCAGCACGTTCTGACTACCAGCTCTGCCGAACTTACAGTCACTCTTTCTGGAGTCAGTCGTCCTGCACACCTCGTAGTTGTACACGTGTTGGAGAGTCCCTGTCCCCAAAGTGTCTGA
>NTHP01000235.1:1592445-1605406 GCA_003416845.1 Oplegnathus fasciatus
TTGTCATTCACATCAGAGATCTGTAAGGTGAGAGTGACGCTGCTGGAGAGGGAGGGCACTCCCTCATCAGAGCAGGTCACAGTTATATTATATTGGGACGCGACCTCTCTATCCAAAGCTACCTCTGTAACTAAACTATAAAATCCGTTCATTGTGTTTTGTATTTTAAAGGGAATGTCATCATTAATATTACACTTCACTTCTCCATTCCTCTCAGAGTCAGGGTCATTCACGCTTAGCATAGCAATGACAGTATTCTCAGCAGAGTCTTCTAAAATGGTGTCTGATTTAGAGAGTATTTTCAACTGAGGACTGTTGTCATTGACATCTATGATGTCGATTAGGATTTTACTGGAATCAGAGAGTCCTCCATTATCTATAGCCTCGATATCAATTTGGAAGAGCTTCGCTTTTTCATAATCTATCTCACCGATCAAGATAACCTCTCCTGTTTTTCTATCGATCTGAAACAGGTCTGATAATCGACGCTTGCTATTTGAAATTGCGTATGATATTTCTCCATTAGAGCCTCCATCTTTGTCAGATGCACTAACAGTTATAACACTGGTTCCCCTCGGTGAATTCTCGGTTAATGTCGCCTTGTATACTGACTTAGTGAAAACCGGGGCATTGTCATTTATATCTAACACATTAACAGTTATCTGCATTGTACCTGACATGCGCGGCTGTCCGCCATCTAGAGCAGTTAATAACAGTGATATATGCTCCTGGTGCTCTCGATCTAAAGGCTTCTGTAGAACCATTTCTACCTTTTTACTCCCGTCCGCTTGATTCTCTAGTTTCAATGCAAAGTTGTTCGTTGGATTAAGCGAATAGCTTTGGAGATCATTTGCAGCAATATCAGCATCGATGGCTTTCTCCAGTACAAATTTAGACCCAATAACGGCTGACTCGCTGATTTCAAAACGTTTCTCGGTCGATGCAAAGCTGGGAGCATTGTCGTTTATGTCTGTGATCTCTATTGTTATGCGAAACAATTCCATCGGATTTTCCAAAATCATCTGTAAATGTAAAGCGCAGGGCGTCGTTTCTCCACACAACGTTTCTCTGTCTATTCTCTCTTTGATAAGGAGGACTCCCCTTTCTCTATTCAGCTCGATGTATTCTGCGCTGTCTCCTGAATGAATTCGAGCTCTACCCGATTTGAGCCTTTTAACATCTAAACCTAAATCATGGGCTAAATTACAGACTAACGAACCTTTCTCCATTTCCTCAGGAATGGAGTAGCTGACCTGACCGAGCACCGAGGTGAGAGAGAGAACCAAGATGAACAACAGTACTTGCCGTCTCATTGTTTTGTCGGTGTATTCCAGTGTCGTTTTAATAAAACTGTAATCCATATGAATATTGTTCAAAATTCCGACCGTATCTCGAGGAAATGATCAACAAAATACCAACATCTTTCCATGTCCGTGAGCAGTTTTCCATTTAAAGGAGGAAAGGCAGTCAGTGTCTGTTTTATTGTCTACCATGTCACAATCTGAGGGGGAGGTACAGTTGCCAGCCCTATCGAAGACTGCCACACTCAGGCCAATAGCGGCCCTTTCTGTTCAGTACACCAAACAGCAAATGTTAGGGGAAGGTGGATGAAAAATATAGTTGGTTATGGAAAAACAACAGCAAAAAAATTATCATGATTATTATTATTATTATTATTATTATTATTATTATTATTATTATTAGTAGTAGTAGAAGTCTAGTTGAAGAAGTAAAATATTACCATTGGTAATCGAAACATCTAATAGTTAAGTGAATACATTTAAGCATCCGAACTGGTTGAAAGACCAATAAGGATAAAAATAAACTGCTCAGAGCAAAACCTTGAACTTTTCACAAATCACTTCTTTTGACTACTGAAGATCTGTGTTACCTTAACAAATCATAACACAAGACAGAAGTCACTTAACAAATAGACAATGACGTCATGATTTCAAAAGTTTTAGTATTCAATGCAAGCATGACAGTCTAACCTCTAGAGGAGAGTCTGGTTCATCCAGGATGCTCTTTTCACTCTGCATCCGCTGCATCGTCCCTGTAGAACTGGGGTCCATTATCAGCACGTTCTGACTACCAGCTCTGCCGAACTTACAGTCACTCTTTCTGGAGTCAGTCGTCCTGCACACCTCGTAGTTGTACACGTGTTGGAGAGTCCCTGTCCCCAAAGTGTCTGAGTAACGTGGTGGATAATATGGAATCACAGGGAGATTGGAGTGATACAGGACGCGAGACTGTCTCCATCTGTAGATTTTCACTGATATAATAACCACTAAACACGTGATGAAGAGGAAGGAAACTACAGCCAAAGCCAACACTAAGTAAAAAGTCAGGTTGTCATTGTACTCCTTGTCGTGTGTAAAGTCAGTGAACTCCGACAGCACTTCAGGGAAGCTGTCCGCCACCGCCACGTTAACAATGACTGTAGCTGAACGAGAGGGCTGCCCGTTGTCCTCCACTATAACACTCAGTCTTTGTTTCACAGCATCTTTATCAGTCACTTGGCGGNCAGGCGCGTTGTCATTCACATCAGAGATCTGTAAGGTGAGAGTGACGCTGCTGGAGAGGGAGGGCACTCCCTCATCAGAGCAGGTCACAGTTATATTATATTGGCACGCGACCTCTCTGTCTAATTCACTGTCTGTCACTAAACTATAGAAATTATTTGATGCCGACTTTATAGTCAAAGGAGTGTTGTCGTTGATAAAACAGTGAACTTTACCGTTTTCATTTGAATCTGGGTCTTGAACGTTCATCATTGCTACAACAGTGTTCAGTTTAGAGTGTTCAGATATCATGTTTGATTTAGACATTATATTAATAGTGGGTTTGTTGTCGTTCACATCCACCACTTCAACTATGACTTTACATGAATCTGTAAGTCCACCATCATCACTTGCACGTATGTTGATATGGTAATTCCGTGCATTTTCATAATCAATATTTCCAGTCAATCTAATTTCACCACTGTCTTGGTTTATCTGAAAGAGTGCATGGGCTTGATCTAAGCTGTTTGTAATTGAATATTTTATTTTACCATTCGTTCCATAATCTGCATCAGACGCAGTAACGCCGGTGATAACCGTCCCTTCTGGGGCATTTTCAAAAACAGTCGCTGTATAGGTGGACTGTGTAAAAACAGGCGCATTATCATTGGCATCTAACACCGTGATGAAAATCCGAATTGTTCCTGACATTTGTGGGTCTCCTCCATCAGAAGCTGTTAAAACTAAAGATATCAACTCTTCCTTTTCTCGGTCGAGAGGCTTCTGTAAAACCATTTCAGCTTTTTCTGTCCCATCACCCTGACTGTCTCGTTTCAGTACAAAATTATCAGTAGGTTTAAGCTCGTATTTTTGCAGACCATTTTTACCAACATCGAGATCTATTGCTCTATCTAATACAAATTTTGCTCCAATTACAGCAGATTCGCTGATTTTAAAGCTGACTTCATTTTTCTCAAAGGTGGGAGGATTGTCATTTATGTCTGTAATCTCCACCGTGATACTGTAGAACTCCATGGGGTTCTCCAAAATGATCTGAAAATGTAAAGCACAAGGCGTAGTCTGCCTGCAAATCGCTTCTCTGTCTATTTTGTCTTTGACAAGGAGGACTCCTCGTTCTTTATTCAGCTCGATGTATCCCGCACTGTCTCCTGTATAAACGCGAGCTTTGCCTGATTTCAGTCGTTTTATTTCTAAACCCAAATCCTGAGCAATATTACCGACTAAAGAGCCACTCGGCATTTCCTCAGGGATGGAGTAGCTGACTTGGCCGAGCACTGAAGTGAGATGAAGGACCAGGGAAAACAACAGTACTTGCCGTCTCATTGTTCTGTCCGACATTTTCCTCGCGAAATTCAAAAGGACGAATTATGTTCCACGATGACCGGAGATTTATGGTCCATTAAATTTTATGAAAAACTAGTATGAGGTGTCACTCCATAATCGTCCAAACATCGGTGAAAAGGGGCTTCCGTTCTGTAGTCGTTTTAGTGTACGCCGACGTTGAAACCCTGTGTCTTTCTTTCTCCCTCTAATATCATCATGTGGGGGAGGTTTCTCTTCAGATCTACCGAGAAACATTGACACACTGGCCAACAGCGGCCCTAAGAGTACACAGCAATGAACTGCAGAAAATGCCAGAAGAGAAAACACTGTGCAGGAGAGAATATTTTTTTATACAGTATGTACCAGAACCTTAGAGGTTATGTAAAGGTTTGCATGTTACAAACGATAGATAGATAAATAAATAGATAGATAAGATAGATAAACACTGTAATTTATGATGAAAAAGTGGGCTCCTAGTCTGTAGCTTGTGCACCATCATCAGCAGAACGATTAAACGAAAGCTATTAAGCTATTGTTATTCACCAAATTCATATTAAGTGACAATCTATCAATAAATGCATCATGTCACAACTTCAGCCACACACATACATATATAGGCTTGCAAAACCAAACACACTCGCCGCTGGCAAGAGCAATAAGTATTTAAAAAAAAAGAACGGAAAAAACAGTCAGGGGCGACCCAGTGCCTCTGTCCATGGTGCTGACTGAAGACCAGCGATTAATGGCGCCTGGTAAGAGATTTATCAGTCACAGAGAACATGTAAATAGGTTACAACTGAAAGTACCACATAAAACAAACCTCTAGAGGAGAGTCTGGTTCATCCAGGATGCTCTTTTCACTCTGTATCCGCTGCATCGTCCCTGTAGAACTGGGGTCCATTATCAGCACGTTCTGACTACCAGCTCTGCCGAACTTACAGTCACTCTTTCTGGAGTCAGTCGTCCTGCACACCTCGTAGTTGTACACGTGTTGGAGAGTCCCTGTCCCCAAAGTGTCTGAGTAACGTGGTGGATAATATGGAATCACAGGGAGATTGGAGTGATACAGGACGCGAGACTGTCTCCATCTGTAGATTTTCACTGATATAATAACCACTAAACACGTGATGAAGAGGAAGGAAACTACAGCCAAAGCCAACACTAAGTAAAAAGTCAGGTTGTCATTGTACTCCTTGTCGTGAGTAAAGTCAGTGAACTCCGACAGCACTTCAGGGAAGCTGTCCGCCACCGCCACGTTAACAATGACTGTAGCTGAACGAGAGGGCTGCCCGTTGTCCTCCACTATAACACTCAGTCTTTGTTTCACAGCATCTTTATCAGTCACTTGGCGGATAGTTCTTATTTCTCCATTCTGTAAGCCCACTTCAAACAGCGCCCTGTCTGTGGCTTTCTGCAGTTTATAGGAGAGCCAGGCATTCTGTCCAGAGTCCACATCAACAGCCACCACTTTAGTCACCAGATAGCCCACATCTGCTGAACGAGGCACCATTTCAGCCACCAGAGAGCCACCAGTCTGGACTGGGTACAGAACCTGAGGGGGGTTATCGTTCTGGTCCTGGATCATTATTTTCACAGTCACGTTGCTACTGAGAGGAGGGGAGCCTCCATCCTGCGCTTTGACGCGGAACTGGAAGTCTTTGATCTGCTCGTAGTCAAAAGAGCGCACTGCATGGATGACTCCACTATCAGCACTAACGGACACATATGAGGAGACTGGCACTCCGTTAACAGAGGAGTCCTCCAGTATGTAAGAAACACGCGCATTCTGGTTCCAGTCAGCGTCTCTGGCTTTCACTGTGAATATAGAGAGGCCTGGTGAGTTGTTTTCTACAATGTAAGCTTCATATGAGCTCCTCTCAAAGGCAGGCGCGTTGTCATTCACATCAGAGATCTGTAAGGTGAGAGTGACGCTGCTGGAGAGGGAGGGCACTCCCTCATCAGAGCACGCCACACTAATATTATATTGGGACGCGACCTCTCTATCCAAAGCGACCTCTGTAACTAAAGTATAAAATCCATTTAATGTTGTTTGTATTTTGAAGGGAATGTTACTGTCTATGTTACACTCTACTTCTCCATTATTCTCTGAATCCGGATCGTTTACACTTAACATAGCTATAACAGTGTCTGGAGGTGAGTCCTCCAATATGGATTCTGATTTAGAAACAATGTTTATGTGAGGACTATTGTCATTTATATCAATAACATCAACTATTACTTTTGTGGAATCAGAGAGTCCCCCGCTGTCTACAACTTCAATATCCATTTGATACATTTTTGCCTTTTCATAATCTATTTCACCGATTAGGATAATTTCACCTGTTTTCGATTCAATCTTAAACAGTTCAGATAAAAGACGTTTGCTGGTAGATATCAAATATGATACTTCTCCGTTCGAGCCGATGTCTTTATCAGATGCACTTACAGCCGTTACACTGGTGCCTTTTGGAGAATTTTCTAGTATTTTTGCTCTATACAGCGGTTTAGCGAATGTAGGTGCGTTGTCATTAGCATCTAACACATTGACAAATATCTGCATTGTCCCTGACATCTGCGGCTCTCCACCATCTACAGCAGTTAACAACAGAGAAATGTATTCCTGCTTTTCTCGATCGAGAGGCTTCTGCAGCACCATCTCTACCTTTTTACTTCCGTCTGCCTGATTTTCTAATTTTAATACAAAGTTATCAGTTGGAGAAAGGGAGTATTGCTGTAAGCCATTCATCCCAATGTCAGAATCAATAGCTTTCTCTAATATGAATTTCGATCCTATCACAGCGGACTCGCTAATTTCGAAGCGTTTGTCTGCATTTGTAAAGCTGGGGGTATTGTCGTTTATGTCGGTAATCTCCACTGTTACACGAAACAATTCCATTGGATTTTCCAGAATTAACTGGAAATGTAAAGCACAAGGCGTCGTCTCTCCACATAAAGCCTCTCTGTCGATCCTCTCTTGGATAAGGAGGACTCCCCTTTCTTTATTCAGCCCGATGTACTCTACACTGGCTCCGGTGTAGACGCGAGCTTTACCTGATTTCAGCCTTTTAAGATCTAAACCTAAATCATGCGCTATGTTACCAACTACAGAGCCTTTCGCCATTTCTTCGGGAATTGAATAGCTGACCTGCCCGAGCGCGGAGCGGAGACACAGGACCGAGAGAAACAACAGTACTTGCCGTCTCATTGTTCTCTCCGAAGTCGTTTCCTGCACCATTAAAACAAAAGCATTTCCAATGCAGTCAATGCGAAGGTAGATAACACAAAAGATCGTTCGTACTCCAACTACAGGAAGCAAAACAATGTATCCAGTTATATGATTCCTCCCAGGCTCCTTATGAGCGCAGACTGTGTATTCTGTCTTTCTCTGGTTATGTCAAACGTATCGACACGAAGGGGCAGGACACAGAGAGAAAAAAAATAGCATCTAGTTTAATCGCAACACGCTTGCCAACAGCGACCCTTTGAGTTGAAAATACAAATTACAACAAGTGATATCAAAGAGAATCAGTTTAGTGCAAAGTCACAATGGTAATCAAGCAGAAGTAAAATCAGAGGAAATATGGCCATTAATTAAGCATACTGATATTCCCTAACATAATTATTTTGATTATATTCTGCTCAAGTGGTTTAGTAACATACTCGAAAGCTGTAATTACAAAAGCAGTGTATCTGAATTGTAGTCTGTATGGATAGAAGAAAGCAAGCCGAAAAATAAAAGCACATGATTATATTTTCTGTTGTTACCAGGGTTGAGTGCCGCTGTCCATGGTGCTGAATGGGAACGTTTCACAGTAAATAAACTTCTAAGGCATTTATATATGGTCTTTTTCTCTCTGCTGCTGAAAAGAACTATGTAATGAAGTGAATGCACCAGTACAATCACTTTGATTTGCATAAAAATGAAACATTGTGATTGTTACAGTTTTCTAACCTCTAGAGGAGAGTCTGGTTCATCCAGGATGCTCTTTTCACCCTGTATCCGCTGCATCGTCCCTGTAGAACTGGGGTCCATTATCAGCACGTTCTGACTACCAGCTCTGCCGAACTTACAGTCACTCTTTCTGGAGTCAGTCGTCCTGCACACCTCGTAGTTGTACACGTGTTGGAGAGTCCCTGTCCCCAAAGTGTCTGAGTAACGTGGTGGATAATATGGAATCACAGGGAGATTGGAGTGATACAGGACGCGAGACTGTCTCCATCTGTAGATTTTCACTGATATAATAACCACTAAACACGTGATGAAGAGGAAGGAAACTACAGCCAAAGCCAACACTAAGTAAAAAGTCAGGTTGTCATTGTACTCCTTGTCGTGAGTAAAGTCAGTGAACTCCGACAGCACTTCAGGGAAGCTGTCCGCCACCGCCACGTTAACAATGACTGTAGCTGAACGAGAGGGCTGCCCGTTGTCCTCCACTATAACACTCAGTCTTTGTTTCACAGCATCTTTATCAGTCACTTGGCGGATAGTTCTTATTTCTCCATTCTGTAAGCCCACTTCAAACAGCGCCCTGTCTGTGGCTTTCTGCAGTTTATAGGAGAGCCAGNGCATTCTGTCCAGAGTCCACATCAACAGCCACCACTTTAGTCACCAGATAGCCCACATCTGCTGAACGAGGCACCATTTCAGCCACCAGAGAGCCACCAGTCTGGACTGGGTACAGAACCTGAGGGGGGTTATCGTTCTGGTCCTGGATCATTATTTTCACAGTCACGTTGCTACTGAGTGGAGGGGAGCCTCCATCCTGCGCTTTGACGCGGAACTGGAAGTCTTTGATCTGCTCGTAGTCAAAAGAGCGCACTGCATGGATGACTCCACTATCAGCACTAACGGACACATATGAGGAGACTGGCACTCCGTTAACAGAGGAGTCCTCCAGTATGTAAGAAACACGCGCATTCTGGTTCCAGTCAGCGTCTCTGGCTTTCACTGTGAATATAGAGAGGCCTGGTGTGTTGTTTTCTACAATGTAGGCCTCATATGAGCTCCTCTCAAAGACAGGCGCGTTGTCATTCACATCAGAGATCTGTAAGGTGAGAGTGACGCTGCTGGAGAGGGAGGGCACTCCCTCGTCAGAGCAGGCCACACTAATATTATACTCAGAGGCTCTCTCTCTGTCTAAATCGCTGTCTGTCACTAAGCTGAAGAATTTTTTCGACGTTGTTTTCATTAGAAATGGCATGTGCTCTTCGATATTACATACGACTTTGCCGTTTTCTCCAGAGTCAGGATCTTCAACATTAAATATAGTTACCACCGTTCCTGTTTTAGAATCTTCTGATATTGAATTAGTTTTAGACATAACATTAATAGACGGGTGATTATCGTTTGTATCGGTCACCTCCACAATAATCTTACAGGAATCTGTTAGACCTCCATCATCACTGGCTTGTACGTGTATTTCATAGTGCTGTGTCTTTTCATAATCCAGGTTTCCAGATAAAGTTACCACACCATTTTCTTCGTCGATTTGAAACATAACAGGGACATCATCCAAGGTGTTTGTTATTGAATATGACACTTTTCCATTTGAGCCTTGATCTGCATCTACAGCACTAACGGTACTCAAAACTGTGCCCTTTGGAGCAGTCTCCATTATCGTAACCTTATATACTTCCTGCGTAAATACTGGGGCATTGTCATTAACGTCTAGCACTGAAATTTCTACACGCATTGTTCCCGACAGCTGAGGATCACCACCATCAGTAGCTGTGAGAGTTAAAGAGAGGTGCTCTTGTGCCTCTCTGTCTAGATGTTTTTGCAAAACCATCTCCACCTTTTTACCCCCATCTTGCTGGTTTTGGAGTTTTAGTTGAAAGTTGTCTGTAGGTTTTAGCGAATAACCCTGCAATCCGTTCACACCCACATCTAGGTCCATGGCTCTTTCTAGCACAAATTTTGCTCCAATCACAGCCGACTCACTAATCCTGAATTTCATCTCGTCTTTTTTGAAGCTGGGTGCATTATCGTTAATGTCATTAATTTCGACTGTAACTGTGAAGAATTCAATCGGGTCTTCGAGTGTAATTTGAAGATGTAAAGCACAAGGTGTCGTTTGTCCACAGAGCGCCTCTCTGTCGATTTTTTCTTTCACAAGCAGAACTCCTCTGTCTTTATTCAGCTCGATGTACTCTGCATTGTCCCCTGTATATATCCGAGCTTTACCTGACTTCAATCTTTTCACGTCTAAGCCTAAATCCTGCGCTATGTTACCAACTAGAGAGCCTTTTGTCATTTCCTCGGGAATGGAGTAGGTGACCTGCCCGAGCGCTGAGCTGAGGGAAAAAATCGAGATAAACAACAGTACTTGCCGTCTCATTGTTCTGTCCGACATTTTATCTTCGACAAATACTGTAGATGTAAAAAGATATTCCAAAGCGTTAATGTCCCTTTATCACAAAGTAATCCAGAGGAAAACTGATTATCGTCGTGTTTCTTGAATCCGAAATAATGTATCGCAGCGCGGATATCTCCCGATTTCTGCAACGACGCTTGTGTGCTGTCTGTGTGTCTCTTTCTCAGCTTAATATAACAAATGATGAAGGGGAAGGCTCTACATTGGCCAACAGCGGCCCTGAGAGTCCAAACACTTGCATTGCAGAAAACTACACTATGCAGTAGGAGGATCAACATGAAGAAATAAATAAAACTTTCAGTCATTACAAAATGAATCAAGCAACGTCTTTTGAAGAAATTAAAAAATAAATAACTGCTCAATTAATAGGACAGTTCAATGACAATGACATTATGTAGATAACAATTACATTGGGGGATCAGTTGTTGCAGTTGTTAAGTATGTAGGTTCTTCAATTAAGAATGTAGAACAAAAAATAAACGAGTCTTGTGTTCACTAACAGTTAAATTCTAACATATTATTCCACAAATAAGTGCTAAATTAATAGTTAACTTAATAGTCTCTTCTTAATTGGAGACAGATATTAAAGTGTTTACTGAAGTAACTATTCTCTTACAAGGAAATTAGAGAAAAAAATATATCATCAAACGCTGGTAAATTATTTACATTATATGTAATTAATAGCCTTTTTGGTTATACTACTCTCTCATTTATATTTGATTTAGATCCACCTATGTGTAAAATCTTAAATTTAAACTGACACTATGATAGACATTTACTGGCTGTTTTCTATTTACTCTCCACAGGCTTGAACTCCACAGCTTCACCCTGTCCAAAAAGTAGTTCTTTGGATAAAGGTGGAGCAGAAATTCAGACAGAGTGACTTATTCTGCTTGACTGAGACATATGTAGATACAGGGCAGCAGGACAGTGAGGTGGACTGTAATAAGAGCAGGTCACAACAAGGTAACTATAAATCTATTTCCCTGGGTGTGTCTTTGCTGATGCCTATCAACAAGAGGTGTATTATGCGGACAACATGCACAGCAAGGATGATGCTAGTGGCAATATGTTTTCAGCAACTCTACTTACCACACAAGTGCAGCCAGCTCAATCTCATTCTAACAGGTGTTTCTGTTCTGCCCCTAATAACAAGGACACTGCAGAGCTCATTGGAGACAATTTCAGTACTGCCCCGAGAAGATCAGTGGATCTCCCAGTGTTTGTGCTGGGTAACTAACACTCCCACATCAATGCTTCCCACACTATTTAACAGTATGCTATATTAATTATTTACCTGACAAATAACTCAGAAGTGGTGAAAGGAGAGAAATCATCTGTAAGGACAACTGAAATATAGAATAGTAAAGCAGGGGACAACTATACTGACTGCTTTGACATCGCTGCCTGAGGAGTATTTTTTGACTCTCATGCAATGCCACAGTTAACAGACTATATATCTTCTTATTCACCCAGTCTTTAGCAACAAAACAGAGTATTTCCTAGTAATATGCCATTGGATTCTAAGAACATAACAATTTTTAATAATGGAAACAAATGCTAAAAAATCATATTAACAAACATGATGGGACACTTTTCTAGAAAGGGACATAGTAAATATGTGTTTTGGTGCAATTGGGCATAATTCTTCACCTGTTACACTGGTGTGTCTTTTGCAGTGTCCCTCTCTTGACAGCACTGTCCATGACAACGGTGCTGAATGCACATATCAACCAATAGGCAGGACCCATGGTTTTTAATTAAAAAGTATGTGAGAATGTCGCAGTTATAAAGAAGGCTAAAGTTGGTAGTAGGTTAAAGTTGGCTTAAACTCCTTTCTCTCTAAAAGCATGCACAGTCAACACATTAGTACAATATGTGTCTGTTACATAGTCTCTACATTTGTAAACTTCAGTGAACAGTTGAAAACTGAGTAACAGCTGCAGACCTCAAGAAGGCATCATCTTTCGTAAAGAAAATTATACATGATAAATACAGTATGACATCACATAATATAGGGGATATGTAGATAGGAACAAATGTGATAATAAATCAATGCACACTGTGAATCATGTATGCAAGCATGACAGATCATCTATATGTACTGTCACCTCTGCAACCAACCACTCAAATCCTCATTATGACCTACTGGGTGATCTGCCAAGACCCATGTCAGCCAAACATGAACCGTTCTGTCATTCTGTAATGTTCTAAATTAAGTTCTTCCACAAAATTTCCTATTAAATGATCACCAGAGAAAACAAACGACCCAGCCACTAAAAAGGCTGATATGGGACAGCTCTGTAAAATCCTGGATTACATCCAACAGCAATATTCTTTTCCATGCATTTCTGCTCTTTTAGTAACTATTCCAAAGTATTCGGGAAGTTTTCATGCAGCTAAAGTATGATTAAAGTTCAGCTTGAATGGTTCAGGTAAAAAAAGGATTGTAACTTAAATGCTGATGAATTTTTCACTAAAGACAACAACGTACAGGTTTTATTAAACAACACAAACGTTTAGTAGTGAATATTAAAGATGTCTTTATAAAAGTATTAAGAAAAGTAGGTTGAAAGGATGGAACACTCTGAGCTTTCCAACAGCCTCAAGTTTAGTGAGCAACATAATAAACAGATACAAAATAGAGCGGCCATTAAAGGTGCCATGCCACACTTTGTGTCATTCTGTGTGACCCACCTCTAGGGGAGAGTCTGGTTCATCCAGGATGCTCTTTTCACTCTG
>NTHP01000236.1:0-11390 GCA_003416845.1 Oplegnathus fasciatus
TGTGTGTGTGTGTGTGTGTGTATGTATACGTGTGTATAGAGACAGTAATGAAAGGCAGACTCTGTGGGGAGGAGGGCAGTGAGCCGTGTCCATAGGGATTTAACTAACTGAAGGATAGTGCTTGCTATGAACTTTAATGATGTTCCAGTATTAACTCAAGATTTTGCACAGTTTTTTAGGTATAGCCATCATGAGTAAATACAAAGACTCTGCAGGCGGTGTGAACATGTACTGTATGTTGTAAATTGTACAACTGTTGAAGCAGAATAGGGGTTTCTGGGACAACTTCACCTACTTCCAAGGTGCATGGACAAGGGAAAAAGTCTGAAGAGGGCAAAACCCCAGCGACACTTGGAGTATTTAGAACAACTTTATTGTTAGACCGAGGTGTTTCGGCTTGTGGCTTTCATCAGAGTCATCATTGTAATAATCAATTGTAGAACCTGCAGAAAATCGCTTACCTGTAAATCAATTAATCAACCTGCTGTATGATTTTGTATGTATTCCTATTGTCCCCATTTAACACGCCTCTTCTCCTTTTTTCATTTCCTGTATAATCAGAACCCAGGTTATGCAGGTCGCCAGGAGCTTCCTGAGAACCTGAAGATCAACTTCCGCTCTGTGGCCATGATGGTCCCAGACCGTCAGATCATCATTAGGGTAAAACTGGCCAGTTGCGGATTTATAGACAACATGGAGCTGGCCCGCAAGTTCTTCACTCTTTACAAGCTGTGTGAGGAGCAACTCTCCAAACAGGTAAAATCTGAGTGGAAAATTTTACAAAATGTGACACGTTCTCCTCTTGTTTCACATCATTACAAAATATATACTTATTTTTTTTCTTATTTTTTTTTGGCCTGTTATCAGACTTTGGCTTTGCTATCTTCTTACCACCCATTTTTTCCCCCATATACAGTATTTAAAGTGCTTGATTTATATTTTTGGGTTGATCATATAGCACACACAATGTAAAGGTGCAAGAATGCCAAAAATATTGAATATGGAGAAAAGAAGGGTCTGTGCACTTGTGTCCAATGCAAGTATTTCATAGTAAATCCAAGGTTGTGGTCACTAAACCATCAATTCCATGAGGTTATAATGGCATAAAATAGAGCACACCTGTGCTTTGTCATGCAGGTACACATGGGAAATACAGTTCACAATATAGCTACCAGGGTCCAAAACATGGGAAACCCCAAAAGAACAATATATCACAAAAACTGAGGAAACCAACACACAGAATGAAGAGTAATGAGTACCAGCTTGACAGATGATTAAACACTTACTCTGGACCCATGTGTGCAGAGCCTTCCTTTCTCCATTAGTTCTTAATTTATACATTTTAAAAAGTCATGCTATGATTTCTAAGTCACTATTAGTGTCGAAAGCTTAATGAATCACAATATAGTGGTCTCTGTCTCTGACTCAGGACTTTGTTCCATCTGCAGGTTTTTGAGTCAGAAATTTGTAGGCTGTCATCTACATTGTTATTGAATTTGCTGTGAAGATTATTGAAATACTTGTAAATGCTTGTCACAGAGGCTTGAGCCAGTAGGAGAATACAAAACAGCTGGTTTTACACGACTGTCTGCAAACATATCATGATGAATGATTGTGAATCTAAAATGCTATTTGTGATTGTCCAGGTTCACTATGACTTTGGCCTACGGAACATCCTGTCAGTGCTGCGGACACTGGGTGCAGCAAAGCGAGCCAACCCCAGTGACACAGAGTCCACCATCGTCATGAGGGTCCTCAGGGACATGAACTTATCTAAACTGGTCAGTCTAGAATAGAATATAATGCAATAGAGTATCTAATACATCATTTAAAATTTTCAAAACGAAATTAAAGAATAGAACAATTAAGTTTCATTTTGATACATTTTCATGAGCAGTAACCTAAAGGAAAAAAAGAAACTATTAATTTGATGAAAAAAAATCTACAGAGTGGGTCATTGAAGATGATAGCTAAAAAAGAGGAAATGATGGTTTAAAATGTAATTACAAACTAAATAATCACAACACACTGACCAGAATTTTTAGAGATTTTAAGATGAATCATTCTCAGCTGTTTTCTGTGGGGCTTTGGTAACTTGTGTCTATGTGTATGCATGTGTGTATTTGTTAGATCGATGAGGACGAGCCGCTCTTCCTGAGCTTGATTGAGGACCTCTTCCCAGGCATCCAACTTGATAAAGCAGGCTACCCTGAACTAGAGGCTGCCATCGACAGACAGGTAGGAGGGAGTGAGGGATGAGTTTGTCTACTGTATGTTTGCAAGGGAGAGTGTAAGGGCAGATAAGTACAGTAGGATAGAGGGATGGAGAAGTAGAGAGGGAGAGAAACTTTTAGTGAAAAACTAAACAGAGGGTGAAACAGAGAAATGAAGAAGCTGAGTAAAATCGGGCAAAAGACTAATGGGCTGTTTGACCGCTGTATCTTTCATGTCACTCTTAAACGCCTCAAGTTACTGTATCGCTCCTGAAGGGATACAAATGGCATCATTTACCATTTGTCAAGGACCTAACCTAAGTGACTGTGGCAAACACAGTGCAGAGAAAATATTGTGCGCGTGTGTGTTCTTAGTGCATTATGTACCTTCATCCCTGCAGTAATGTACGCTTGCCATTACATCTCTGCATGTATGTGATGCGGTCCATATAGTACAATATATTCTCCTAACACTCAGAAGATGCCATAGTACTTTGTGTATTATATGCTTCATATGGTAAATATAATAGAACTGCAGATGTGGCTATAATTGTGCTCCCTCAGGTTGAAGACGCAGGTCTGATCAGTCACCCTCCCTGGAAGCTGAAGATCATCCAGCTGTTTGAGACTCAGAGGGTCCGACATGGCATGATGGCCCTGGGGCCCAGTGGGGCCGGAAAGACAACTTGTATACACATGCTGATGAGAGCTATGACAGGTAGGATTTCGTGCATGTTTTGCGATGTATGTTCAGGAACAGAGACACAAACTTGTGACAAATTGGCTGATGTTGAAACTCCTGTGCCTGTGTGTGAGAGACGAAGACAGACAGAGCGAGAATCATCTTAATCTTAAAGTGACGCCTCACAAATCATTGTGCAAGTTGTGTACATATTTATGTTTTGATAAATGTGGTGTGTTAGATATGCTAACCCTTGCAAATGTAGGAGTTGATGTCTCTGTCAATGTCTTCACTCTTTCAGAGTGTGGTCAGCCTCACAAAGAGATGCGCATGAACCCCAAAGCCATCACAGCACCTCAGATGTTTGGTCGATTGGATGTGGCCACAAACGACTGGACTGACGGCATCTTCTCTACACTTTGGAGGAAAACACTGAGAGCAAAGAAAGGTCAGGAAAGTTGCTTACTCAAGATTTGATTAATATTTCGACATTGATAAAGTTTAAAATACAAGTGATTATAAATGAGCATTTAATACAGAGTGTTCTAACTCATGTAAATGAAATCATATTTTGTGTGAATTAGAGAATATTTGATCTTTACAGACATTTGGAGAGCATTTTCATTTTATTGGCTAAAACCTAATATTGGAAAATGGTGCCTATTAGTCATGTTTTGGGATTAGCCTGAATATCTTTAAGTACCACAGGTGTGGTCTGGAGGAACGTTAGCACAAGCTGTAATAACTGTTTAATTGGCAAATAAGGGAACATGGTTTTATAACGGCATCCTCTTTTCTAAGTTAACATTAGAGGAAGAGCGAAAACATGAGAGGGATCCCTGCTGCGTTAAGAAATGATTCCTCAAATGATTCATTTGTACCCCTGGTAATCAAGGGTTTTCTTTTTTTCTTTGGGAACTTTGGGAAAAAGTAGTTAAAAGTTAAAATATCTTGGGACATCTTCAAAGCAGCACCAACAGCTGTTTTATCTTTCTACTCAGTCCTAATCCTACACACTTCATTAAAAATGTATGTGTACATTGGTATAAATATACATTGCAGTACGTGTGTTTGCTTTTATGTGTCAAAATATGCATCGGATGCATTCAGTATATGTTCTCATGCTGTTATGCACATCTTTGAGCATTCCATATGTTTGTTGATTGCCTTTGTGCAGCTGCTTGCTGTTGCTTTGAGCAGACAGAAATCCAGTATAGAAAAGAAGATGATGTGGAGCTGTGACAGGACTCCAGAGTGAAGTATTCTACAAGGAAAAGAAATGCCTTGTGAAAATAGGCTGTACTTACATTGTGATTCAACACATGCAGCAACAGCACCCCAAGCCTGATCTATGTTAATGAGTTCTGTGTAGAAATGTGGCTGATGGCTCATGTGCATGAAAGCAGTCACATTAGTAATGAATTATTTTGACTCTGTCCAAACTGTGAGTCTTATGGTTTAAGACCAGAGATTTTAGGTCAGTGATCACACAACAACGTTAAACATCTGCATCAGACCAAATGAGCATACATATCTCACAGGAGCATGAACCATATTCATTAATGACCAACAGCTATATGGTAGGATTTGTGTTTATTTCTTGATCTGGAAGTCATTCTATTAGAGTGGAAATCTCTTATAGTAATCACATCTGTCCGGGTCAAATTGATCACTATAAGCGGATGATTATTATAACTGATTTGTTTTCTTTGTCTTTATTTGTTATGTAGATTACCATCTAATTGACACTGTATATTTATTACATGAATGTGAAGTATGCTATTTAGGGGGCATTACGTGACCGGGCATTATCAATCCACTTGACGAGGATGGCTTCAACCACAGGTGCTTTCCCTGTACGCATTCGTTTTCTGTCTCCATCACTAGCAGCTGACTGTTTCTCGTTGTTTGAGTAGACTACACAAGGTAGCCTGAGGAACTCTAAGTTTAGCTGCTGCATCCCGTTGGCTCGCTTTTGGCAGTTTGTCATAAGCTTCGAGGAGACTACGTTTTTCATTCAGAGAAAATGACTTTCTTTTTCTCGTCATGATTTCAATGTGCACGCCGCACCAGCCTAAGGAAGCCAGCTGGGTTACTGCGAGGCAAAGTATCATGGGAGTAGAGTAAAAAAAAATAGAATTACTGCAAAAAAAATTTCCATATGTTGTCATGTATGAAAAGATCCAAAATGAACACTGTAAGCGGACTACTTGATTACTATAAGCGAACTATTTAAACAGCATTTGTATAGGAATGATTCTGTCCCAAGCTTTTTGATCCATATAAGCGGTTGATCACCGTAACCGTGATCTCTATAAGCGGTTTCCACTGTAATCTCATCATATCTTAGGGTGTTTTGTATTGGTATTTTTAGTTGTTTTATTACTTCAGAAGAGGCAATAGATTTTAATTTACCTTGAATAATAATAAAAAAAGATTACTGATGAATTTCATTTCTGATGTTCCTTCTGCAAACTGATAACTCATGAGGTTGTTTTTATATTGTAGCCAGACCATGTGAGCAAGACGACATTCTGAACTCCCTATTGAGCAGACACAGCAGTTCACCTACACTCTAATCAAATTTAGTTAGTGTTGCCACCTTTTCTATGCACTAAATGCATATTCAGAGGCCTTTTTATCCTGCTGACTATCAAATTATGGGTTGAAAGCATTAGGTTATGCATCTCATCATATTCATATCCATGTAAATAAACAAAAACGCTGCTTTCCCTCGCAGGAGAGCACATCTGGATAGTCCTGGATGGACCAGTCGATGCCATCTGGATTGAGAACCTAAACTCAGTTTTAGATGACAACAGAACTCTTACACTGGCAAATGGAGACCGTATACCCATGGCTCCCAACTGTAAAGTGGTTTTTGAGCCACACAACATCGACAACGCCTCTCCAGCCACCGTCTCACGCAACGGCATGGTGTTCATGAGCTCCTCCGTGCTCAACTGGAGCCCTATACTGGAGGTAAATCAACTAAATGAAAAACTGATTTTACACATTTTTGTTTCCCTACACAGACATTGAAAATTATAGTTCTCAGGTATGTTATATTGCAGTATTTACCCGCTTTTAAATTACCAACATTTATATATGTTTTATTTTATGTTTTAGAACATTAGAAGAAATGTGCAATAAATATAAAAATTACTGTATTAAAAACTCGGTTGATAGTAACACAACACACTTTCAACACTTTCAAGAGTTTTTCAGGAGCTTAGCAGTCAGAAAAATCTATATATAGATGCATATTGTATGTGTATATATATATATATATATATATATATATATATATATATATATNATCTGATATTTGTTGTGCTCAGAGCAACCATCTGCATGTTTCATGAACATTATGACATGAAATCATGTTTTGGAGGCAAAAAAAAAGGTCAATATTTTCAGATCTGTCAGGTGTTATAATAATTTTGGCCACCACTGTATATATAGCTTATATCATTAAACAACTTGATATTCATATTCAACATGATATAATATAATAACATTAAATCTAAAATTGTTAAAACCAATAAGCATCTGTGTACATATTATATATGCATGTTATATTAGCAGTTATATAGTGAACAGCACATACACACTATCTTGTTTAAAACTAAAGTAAGTCATGTAATCTTAACATCTTAACTAACTACAATGATGTGGTTGTTTTTCTCAGGGCTGGTTGAAGAAACGCTCCCCCCAGGAAGCAGAGGTGCTGAGGGAACTCTTCTCTTCCTCCTTCTCTGAGCTCTACCGCTTCAGTGTGCAGTCACTAGAGTTCAAGATGGACATGCTGGAGGCCTTTGTCATCATGCAGTGCATCAACATGCTGCAGGGACTCATACCACCAAAGGTAAGGTTACAACTGTTCTGAATTCCCATCCGTTGGACAGACTGCACTCAGACAGCACTTCCTGTATATTTCAGTGATGAAGAAGTTAATTCATACTGCCAAGACAAATGACTGCTGGTGTGGGGAAACTCATATAGGTAGAAGGCATTTTGAATCATCTGCTGCTCTAAGAAAAGCCTAAAACAGTTGGAAGCTAATGGATGGACTTGAGTAAATTCTTAATCCATCAAATACTTCTATCACTTCAGGTTGTGAAACTTGTGAAAGATGAAAGCTCAGTACTGCATAGGTACGTGAAAGAATGAAAGAAATGCACCTTTTTCCCCAGTTTTCATTCACACAGATTGAAAAATTACTTATTAATTGAAAAAAGCCAAACTGACAATACCAATGGAGTTATAAAAGCCCTAATCATGCCCACTTTACATAAATAGAGCACAAAACCAGCAATAATTTTTTTTTTAAATCTCGCTTTATCTCGTGATTGGGGTTGGAACCGCCTTTACAGTACCAGCAATGTTGATTAGTAATAATTAGTTACTGTAGGACCCAATGGTCAAGTAGCTTTATTTTAGATGAGAGAATTGTTTTTCTCTTGAATTCAATTCATTGTTTGAGGGTTCATGAAACTTTGCGTTCACCAGTTGTGATTACCTTGTAGGCATCTATTGTGACCTTGTCAGATGTTTTATCCACTTTGTTACATGCTGTATAGGCTGGACTTTTTGTGTTTAAGCCAATAAACCTTGATAAAAAGTGAAAACTCTGATATTTATTTATATATTTATATATTTTTTAACTTTTGATGTGCTCCCCTCATCTTTTAAGTTTGGTTGTTTGAATAAAGTCTTTGATGTAAAAGGTGTTTCACTCTACAGGAGCAGTGTGGTGAGTTATCCAGAGAGCACTTGGAGCGACTGTATGTCTTTGCCCTGATGTGGAGCACTGGAGCCTTACTTGAACTGGATGACCGGAGAAAGATGGAGATCTGGCTCAGAGGGAATGACAGTGTCTGTCTAAACTTGCCAGACATTCCTCTCGACAGTGAGGACACCATGTTTGACTACCATGTCACAGCAGATGGTATGCATGCATTGATAAACAGATGTTATCACTGTAGATTAGATGCCAAGGCATATCGAAGCTGTTCCTTGACAAACAGAAACATTATGCCTCATGTTGCACTTTATTTTGGCAGCAGTTGCAGGTTTATCAAATCGTACTGAGAAATATGAAAATATTTCTTCAATTTGAAGACAACTTGAAAGTGTCACTGTCATGGTTTTGTGCTAATCTATACACCACAGTTTACCTTTGTAATGCATGATCATTTATTCTTCTTATAGGCCAGTGGGTCCACTGGAACACCAGAGTGGAGGAGTACATTTATCCATCTGAATTCACCCCAGAGTACAGCTCCATCTTGGTCCCTAATGTGGACAATATTAGAACAGACTTCCTAATTCAGACCATCGCCAAGCAGGGCAAGGTGAGCTTTGCTAAAAGAAAACAAAAGTGGTATATCTGTGTACTGCCTACGTACACTGCCTGTGTACTGCTAGTCAGAAATGAAAGGCTGCATTCATAAGAGGAATCATTATAGCTCTATCATAATTTGGGAGTTTGAATGTATAAAATGCAAACCAACTGCTTGATGTGTTGATATGGCGTATGTTTTTATCGACTAAAATGTTGACTCATGTTTCAAATGAAACATGACTTAAAAAGGAGCTGTGAACAGGAACATTTGGTATATACACGTCCCTCTTCATACCTTCTTTAAGGCTTATAATAAGGGTTTTTAGAGAGGGTAGAGCCCATTTAATCTCTTCTCCATTTAGTGTATAATGCTTCATTTCTTCCTGGATACAGCTGAGTAGACACACACATGCACACGCTTCAGATCAATAACATGACAGCATGGCTGGATGCCGCACGGCCCTAGTAAAAGACCAGATTAAAATGCTGTGGTCGATACTCTACTTAAAAGCCCATCAAATGCTCCACCACGTGGCATTCATCTTGACACCTGTGTGTGTGTATTTGTGTGTACACATGTGTGTAAGAGTCATTCAGATTCATAACACCACGAGAGGAGAGTGGGGAGCTTCTGTATGTTGGTGTGTTTGTAAATAGTTGGTTTGCATGATGGTGAGATTTCATTAACTTTTGTAAATTTGATTTGCTTTTTCCAGGGGCTGATGGATCGAACTAGCGAACAAAAATGTACTGATCTGAAAAAAATGTTATTTCGCTATGTTAAACTGATATTGATTAGCTCCATCTGTTTCATCTGTTTCCACAGGCTTTACTATTAACAACTGTTTGCTCAGGTGATAACACGTAATGCTCCCACCGCCAAACTGGGTTCTTAGATCGAAGCTCTACATCTTATAGACAGTGCTGTTGCATTTGTCAGCTCTTTCTCATCCTCCTTAATTTGTAGCTAAACACAACCGTGTGTTACAGGCTAACACATTGTTTTAACAAATGGATGTGTAAAAACTCAAATCATTTGTGGTTGTCATAATGAATTATGACAACATATTACATATGAATTAAGACTGATTACTAATCAGTGATCAATATGTTGAGGCAGCGAAGTAAAATGTTAAATGTTTAAATCTCAAACTCAACAGAATAATTAACAGCCATTTCGGGTTGCAGTTTATTAGTCATGTTGAGATGTCACATTGCATGGAACTTGCATTATCTGTGCATATAGAGTTTTATCCTGCATGAAACTTTACCCTGAAAAATAATTTTCCTAGGCTGTTTTGCTGATTGGAGAGCAAGGAACAGCCAAGACTGTTATCATCAAGGGCTACATGTCAAAGTATGATCCTGAGACCCATGTGGGCAAGAGTCTCAACTTCTCTTCTGCTACCACGCCACTCATGTTCCAGGTAAAGCAGAACTTTCATCTTTATTGTTTTAGGTTTAACAGCTTGCAGAGTCATTCTTTATAGTTTAATCTGAAGATGGATGCGCTACATCTGTGTTAACTTGTCATGGATTATCATGAACTTGTGAAGTGATATTGATCAATGTGCCGGCCGGAGGACCGCTGTCTCTTCCCTGCACATCGCTAAGCTGCACATCGATCAAGCTGTTACTACTGATTATGTCTAAGTGGAACTTTTTGCTGTCTTTTTCATCACCATTATTTTTCTTTGCTCCCCCTGTTTCTGTCTTAGAGGACAGTAGAGAGCTATGTGGATAAGAGGATGGGGACCACTTATGGACCCCCTGCTGGGAAGAAAATGTCCATTTTTATAGATGATATCAACATGCCTGTCATCAACGAATGGGGAGACCAGGTTAGGGATAATTTTAACATCAATGAATTGAAATACAAAAACTATCCTTTCACCATCTACCTCAGTTAATGATACTTTTCTAGTTGTGTCCTTTTTTCTCTGGAATCATCAATTTCAAGTCATTTATAATTCATTAGATTTTAAACAGATTAGATTTCTGTGACCTAATTATATGATACAATTAAATGAACTGATGAAACCGCAAAGAAGAATGCTAACATGAACTAATAGCAAATGAACCTCTTCTTGATTTAAGCTTCCTTTTTTGCCCTTCATCACAGGTGACTAATGAGATTGTCAGGCAGCTGATGGAGCAAAATGGGTTCTTTAATCTGGAGAAACCGGGAGAGTTCACCAATATTGTGGACGTTCAGTTTCTGGCAGCTATGATCCATCCAGGAGGAGGCCGTAATGACGTCCCACAGAGACTGAAAAGGCAGTTCTCAATCTTTAACTGTACCCTGCCCTCCAATGCTTCCATTGATAAGATATTTGGTGAGTAAAAAAAATACAGTGGTATCCTTATTGATGTATGTATTGAATCAGAACATTTTATTAATGTGTTGTCAACACTAATATTGATGACCCTACAATGCCAACTTACTAAAATAATAATACTGAAGTGAGAAAAGGACACTAATAATGAAAAGTATATTTTCCGTGCAATTAAAGTAATTAATTGTACTTCCTTAGTTAGTTATATGTTAGTATTTGTTGCTACAGTTATCATATGATACATGTTCACTCAAAATTTAATTTCATGATCTATACTTATACTATTATTTGGTCACTTTCCAACATTCAATTTAACAACTAGTCCACCATCTACCCAATAATATACTGTAGGTGTGATTGGTGAGGGCCACTTCTGTGCACGTCGCGGTTTTGCCCATGAGGTTCGGAGCACCATACCCTGCTTGGTGTCTCTGACCCGCCGTCTCTGGCAGTTGACCAAGGTCAAGATGCTTCCAACTCCCGCCAAGTTTCACTACATCTTCAACCTGAGGGATCTGTCCAGGGTCTGGCAAGGCATGCTCAATACCAATGCTGAGGTGGTCAGCTCTGTCCGGGTGAGAAGATTTAAGTATTCACTTAATTTACAGTTGTTGTTTTTTTTTTGTTTTTTGTTTTTTTTATAAAATCCCTCTAAAATGTCATGTAATTAAGAACAGTGGTTAACATGGTATCTCCACTGGTTAAAACTGATTTCTTTTAGATTTACACTGAACAAAAATATAAAGGCAGCACTTTTGTTTTCGCTCCCATTTTTCATGAGTTGAAATAAAAAGTCTAAGACTTTTTCTACG
>NTHP01000236.1:12014-25930 GCA_003416845.1 Oplegnathus fasciatus
ACACAATAGGTATATTTCTCTCAAATTTTGTTCACAAATTTGTATAAATCTGTGTCAGTGAGCACTTCTCCTTTGCCAAGATAATCCATCCACCTGACAGGTGTGGCATATCAGGATGTTGATTAAACAGTATGATTAGTACACAGGTGTGCCTTGGGCTGGTCACAATAAAAGGCCACTCTAAAATTTTGGGGATTTTGGATTTTTTATTTCAGCTCGTGAAAAATTTGAGCGAAAACAAAAGTGTTACATTTATATTTTTGTTCAGTGTAGATTAGATTTAGATTAGATTTTTTATTTTGAACATGTTCAGGGTTTACAAGTACAGGGTTTTTACAAGAATGCATGTATATAACAAAGAATTCAGACAGGCAAAGTATTGCTATCTAAAATAATTATCTAAAATAATTAAATCGGAAGTTCAACTGACAATAACACTACAGTAAACGAGCCTAAATAAGTCTCTCACTGCACCATCAATTTAAATGCAAAAAAAGCCACTGCATAAATATGCAGGTTTTACAGTAACCAGGCTACTACAGTGCTTTGACATGATTTCTCCCAGTAGTCTGGTTTCTTGTGTGTGTGTCAGCAGGACATAGAGAGAAGTAACATAGTGTAGTGTGGAGCAGAGTACTGTATAATAGACTAGAGTAGGGTAGAGACCCTGACAGAGAATGGTCAAAACCCCTACTTATGATAGAGCTACTGTATGACTACATGATATATATTAAGCGTTATTGAAGAGAGACAGAAGAGTTTGTTGGTGGGAAATAATAGAAAATTCTAGCATTGCAAACTCAATTCTTGCTGAGGTGGCCAACTCCCTGTTTGTGGTTTGTGGCCTCTCTGAATAATTGAATACAGTGAAATATATCTTGTACCTCAGGCTGCCCAGAGTCTATGCAAACATGCTCAGCATCCCTGCTGAGGCTGCCAACTCAACCCAGAGGACTTAGACTCCACCAGGCAAGACGAGAATAAACTAAACCACTCGAACAGAACACAAGAGTATAGAATAGAAATAAATGTAACTTTCCCAGGGTTTTATTTCATGATCAGGTTGCTGTATGTGCAGAATTCATACAATCAATACATCTAATCAGTGTCTGGCTTGATGAATTTCTGTGCAAGCAAATGATTCGGTGAGTCTCTGCCCAACACCTTTCTTTGCTTGTGTCAATCTTTTTTTTTACCTAGTCATCAAACTCATACAGTGATTTCATTAAAGAGTAAAACAGTTCCTCCTAATCAATGCTATTGCTATTGGCTACAGTATGCTCTCTGTCTTTGTATGCAATAAAGCTGAATTAGCTTTACAACTCAGTAGCAACACTCACACACTTGTATTGGCTGACAAACTAAAGAGAGACTTTCCCCAACAAACGGTTTTCGACCTTACCAGCTTGAATGAGGGCAATAATACAAAAACATAATTTCCAGGTGCTGCTGTCATTGTGGAGGCACGAGTGCAAACGTGTGATAGCTGACAGATTCACCATGCCTGAGGACGTTGAGTGGTTTGACCAGGCTTTGGCAAAGCTGGTAGAGGAGGAGTTTGGCGAGGAGCACAAGAATATATCGGACTGTGGACTGGACAGATACTTTGTCGATTTTCTACGAGACGCACCTGAGGCTACAGGTACCGATCAATCAAAAAGACATGGCACTGGAACATCCCAACAGTGTTGTTGTTCTCTCTTGAGGAATTACAGGACTTTGCTTTTGTATTGTGATCATTTTAATGTATAAGGTTCTTTCCTCACAGGGGAAGAGCCAGAAGATTCAGATTTTGATTTGCCCAAGGTGTACGAGCCTATTGAATCGTTTGAGAGTTTAAAGGACCGTCTGAACATGTTCCTGAGCCATTATAATGAGAGCATCAGGGGCACTGGCATGGACATGGTCTTCTTTCAGGATGCTATGATACATCTGGTCAAGGTAGTCTAAAGACGTTTTTTTGTTGTTGTTTTTTATCACATTTTATTCATTTAAGTAAAGAAATGGTAGTATTAGCAAGATTAGATATCACAAGCTTTTTACGCTACAGAATAGAACAAAAAGCATTGTGAAAGAGTAAGAATATATTTTTAAATGAGACAAATTAAAGTGTACATGTATAAAAAAAACGAAATGTCGTACACATAGCCAAACTCAAAATAAACTCAGACAGAGCCTTGAGACAGAGGCATCCCATTATGGTCGTGTCTCTGGACACTCGACAAATGTATGATCCTTTTTTTCATTGATGGTCAAGCTGTTTGCATTTGAAAGCCTTCAAGCTCCAAAATATTCTGCCAGTTTTACTTCAGTAAAACTTAATTTGTGGAACTTTTAAACACTTGCTTGTTTGCTCACATGCACTTGCACTCACACAAAATCTTCCACTCTGTTTACCTACACTCCCTTTATTAATCCTAGTTTTCTGTGTGTGGTTGTTTTCGTGTGTATAGGTGTCGAGGATAATCCGGACACCTGGAGGTAATGCCTTGTTGGTGGGTGTTGGGGGTTCAGGCAAACAGAGCCTGACCAGACTGGCCTCATTCATAGCTGGATACAAGATCTTCCAGATCACTCTTACACGGTAATGCTCAAATACAAAAGATGTACATGCACATGCGCGCACACACGCACACACATATTTACTGAAGTCACTTTCGTGACTTTCGTTACATAGACTTACATTTATTTCCTGGAGACTTACCCTAACCCTAACCTAACCTTAACCTAACCCTAACCTTAACCACTTTCCGATTTGGTGACACGGCTTTTGTCCCCAATTGGACAAGCCGTCCCCAATTAACTTGTATAGTCTGAAATGTGTCCCCAAAAGTAGGATAAGTCAGACCCACACACACACACACACCAGTTATTCCTTATCCATACACCCTAACTGTTGCCATAATTTCTACATGCTTAATCTTAATTATAACCTGATGATATTACCAAATATCTAACATCAAGTCGTAAAACTCACAAAGATTGTGGAATGGCAGTAACAACTACGGGAATGCCAGGCCACAGTTTTTTGTTTTTTTTTCTCATTATGGTCTGGCAAGGCGTACAGTTTGCATTTGCCCAGGACAGTCATCATTTCATGTAGGCTGTACTGTAAAAAGGATGATTGACAAGTGCTCTGTTTCACCCTGACATCAACATGAACACATCCCACATGAATGCTCCATGCTGGGCTGTCAACGATCATTCTTTTGATTTTCAGACTTGAGAAACATTCCAGCTGCTTTAGAAAAGTCAAATTTCTCCTGCATTATCCACCAATGTCAATTCTGAATGTATCTGATGCAAGAAATAAGCATTGCAGTTAATAAGAGCTTTATTGAATCTTTATTGTATCTACCACATATAGTTGTTCACAGCCCATACGTTGTTGCGTGACATTAAGTCACTTCATCATTTAAAACTCCGCCCATAGTCTGCTGGTTGGTCTGCCAGGCTAAATTCTCAGATTTTCAGACTAAACTAAGCTCACACTTTGCAAAGCTAACCCTAATGCGCTGCACCATGTATTACTGCAGTGCAGTTATTTTCTTTAGAGTACAAGTACCCTCTAACATGCAATACCATCAATTTTCTATTCAAATTATGCTGTTGAGTTAGGAGCCAGCTATGTTGCGAACGCAGTATCATTCCTTTTTGTATTAGGGTAAACTCCAAATAGTTTTTGTTAATTGTTATGTTTAGCAAAGAGACCCAAGAAGCTGCCACTCTTTGCAAATATTTAATCACCATAAAACTAAAACAAAACAAATCCATCCTGTAAAAAGAGTACGGTGGTTTTGATTTCACATCTACAGAGTATGAACGTTCTGTCTCAGTTCTGACATTTGTGAAAGATTCATCATTCATTTTTCAGGAGCTGCAATCAGAATTAATTGATTGGCGGGACAGGATACGTTCTGAAATAAATGAAATCAGATTGATATTTATTATATATTATCTTTGCAGCTCGGCCCCTCGTCAATTGAGTCTTTTCTGTGAAAGAAAATCATTGTCTCCTATGAGACTCTTTTCAGTGCAGTTGATTCATCAGACTAAGATAAACCCTCCTTTGCTTCAAGTGTGTCATTTTTCTCTGCTTGCTCTTTCTAACACTTTGTCCGCCTCATTGTTCTGTGTCTCACTCTGGCCTTTTTCTCGCTCTCCCGACCTGTCAAATGTTTTTCTCCCTCAGTCCCCATGTGCATTTGTCGCCGTCATATTTCCTGTCTGCTCTCTCCCTAACAGATTTTAGTGTTTGGTATTAATATGAATGAGCCTTGTGTTTCTCCTCTTGGCTTCACAGCCCTCTCTGGAGAGAACAGGCACCTTGATTTTTTTTATCTGCTTTCTACACACACAGACAGTTGCCTTTTACATGCACATCCAGTACAGTTATGTCTCTTTTTTGTCATGCAGACTCAATTCGACTGTCATTCTCTGCAACTGAAACTTTCTCATTACTTTCATGTGAACTATCCCTTTAAACTCTAGCATGAGAGTAACGGAGTTAGGATGACAGTTTTTTTTATGCATTCATTTCTCGCCCATGTTTTTATGCCATTAATCCCACCCATAAATCTTCCACTTTCACACTGCTTATTTTTCGTCTCCCTCTCTATAATTCCTTCAAGTTCACACACAAACGCACAAAAACAGATTGAGGCACATTTGAAAACAAGCAGCTAGGACGCTGCTTCTTTACCACCTTTCAAGCCAGAAGTCTATCAGTCTGTTTGCACTTTTTTACACCTTTCAGTGTTTGCACACACATAGACACATACACACAGCTCCGTAACAAGGCTGTGAGTGATTCAATTTTTTGCCCTTTCGCTGTTTTCATTGCAGCACACCATACAGTATATCCATAATAAGAGCCAGTTTTGCAGATAGCTGTTCAAAATAATTTAATCATAAAAGATTTCGAGATGCCACATGGATGCTACTGCTGTCAGAAAAATATAAGTGATTTACAATTGCACACTGTGATGGTGCCCTGAGTTCAAACAGTACATCACTCCTAACTCAAATAATTCACGTAGTCAAATTTTTTTTCATACAGTTACACTCATACTGCATACACTCACAAACACACAGTTTTCCTTTTTATGTCTCTTTCCCTCTGTCAATTTTGTTTGATCTGACAATAGCAGAAGCTGTGAAAAAAAACATCTAACTGCATATTTATTTGATGCATTCTGTTCTTTGCCAGCTCATACAACACAGCCAACCTGATGGACGACCTGAAGGGTTTGTACAGAACAGCTGGCCAACATGGCAAAGGCATGAGCTTCATCTTTACTGACAACGAAATCAAGGACGAGTCCTTCCTTGAGTACATGAACAACGTCCTGTCATCTGGAGAGGTCAGGAGCACACACGTGGAAAAAAAGACACAAAAACACATGCATGCATGCATGTTTTTAGTAATATAAACTTGTATTCAATGTGAACTTGTTAAATGTGTGAGGTACATTTAACAAGAAGAAATATAGTGGAGAAGAAGTAGAGTGTAGGTCAGCATTAGACCATATATAGCCTTAAATGTAAGCTGTCCAATGTTTAAATTAATTTCAAAACTGCAAGGCAGGACAAGGGGCAAAGGTTTCTGCAAAATGGATCTGCTAAACTAAAAGGGATTACAGATGCATGTTGGACCAGCTGAAGGTGAGATCAATTGTACAGTACAGACAGTTGCAGTAGTCTAAATATAAAAAGGTGAAAGCCTGAGCAGCTTTCTAGATTAGATGCTGAGTTTTTTTAAGCTTGGTTTCAGGAAGATACGTCCTTGATTTTCAAGATGTTATGCAGCTGGAGACAGAACAAAGACTGAATAACCCTTACCATCTTTACGGTTTAATCAGGAGGTCACTCCCGTGCATGCTGTATACACATACATTCCCATATATTTTTATATTCAAATCTTGCTTATCAGTGTTTACCAGATATGTAAAAACAGCTCCTCTCTTTGGCTAAATACATTAGTAAGAGTGGTGCTCAGAAGAAAAATATGGATTCTCTATTTCTCCCTTTGCACTAATGTGTTTCTCTGATTTATTATGTTTTAGTGAATGCACTGGCACATCTGTGTTTTTACAGCAGTTTTGATAATCAACACAAACAATTGTGAGGAAAGCCTGCTGTGGATACACAAAGCATCTGCACTGACTCAGATACTTCCATTGACATCATCTAGTTTGTCCTGCATTAATAGCCTCAATTATACTTTTGTTGTGCTGCTGAAACTGACAACTGGCATTCACCCATGAGTGAAATAAACATTTGATGACCGTGATGCCGAGGCATCGACAGCACAGACCTAGAAGAGAGAAAAACCATGTAGTCTCTTTCTGGATTATGAGCAGCGCAGTTTATCATAATTTTGTCAAATTAAAAAGCAAATTGCATTTTCCCTGTCAATACGATAACATTTCACAATTATTTTCTCATCGATTTGGATGTAATGAATTGAAGCTGTAACTGACAGAAGAGAGAGTTACAGCATGGTCTTCTCTGTACTGCAGCACTCTGCATTACAGCTACAGAATTACTTTTTTCCCTGTGTTACTCTGTAACAGCAGCAGGCAGCTTCAAGGTCAAGTGCCACTGTTTGCACATTTCTCCGTGGCAGTCACAGAATTGTCCATTGTACTGGATCCAGTGGCGGTGGTGTAACTGGGGCAAATAAAGCATTTCCAAAACACTTTTCTCTGCTCTTTAACTTACTATCTTCTTTACCTTCTCCCTCTTTTCCTGTTACTCATATCTTTCCCTGCACTTTTCCTCCACCCCTTCTATTCCTGTTCCCACTCTGTTCTCTCTCTCCATTTTCCTTTTGTTGCCCTCTGGTTCCCTTCCTCCATTTGTACTCCCTAGTCCTACTCCTCACTGTTGTCCTCTTTGTCTTCTCCACTTCATCTCCCCCTCCATCACCCTTCCCTTTTCTCCTGGTTATTCATGTGCCTCTAAGCCCCTTCTTCGTCATCCATGTTCCCTTTACACATCCTCTTCAGATAATCCTTTCTCCTTCTGCCTTCATTGTCTTTATCTTCTTTCCCTCGTTTTTTCTCCTCTTTCCTCCTAACTGTCTTGAGACATATTTAAGGACAGTAAAACAAAAACACCATAGCAATGACCTTATCACGCCATCACAATAACAAAAGGCACCTGTGAAAGGCAACTTTAAAGATGGAAACATTGAAAGAGTACTGAGCAAGTACAAGATCATTCAGGGAACTCTGCTTCGTATAAGCTGATTGATCCAAGTGAACTAATTATTATTTTCCACACGCCTAATGTCAAGCTATGCAAATTATATACAGTATCTCACCCTCAGTTACTTCTCCTTCAGGCTGCAACTCCTACTGCTGCTCTGTGCTGACACAGGGATCTTGCTGCTTTTTACCCGCCTCTTCCCAGCTTCCACTGCTTGGATGTTTATGTTCTGTGGTAATATTGCGTAGTTCTAATCAAGCAGCAACAAGCTGTGAAAACACAGCCACGGCCCAGGCATTTTCCAATTTAAAGACTCTGATCACAGATATATTTGTACTGCTTACATACACGTAGAAGTCAAAGTCAGCATCTACAGCAGTATCTTTTAGTGTATACTTTTTGATGCTGTCTGTGAAAAGGTTATTTTGATGCAGCATACTACAGTATACAGGAGAGGGCAGGAGGGGAGACATCTATTTTCTTATAAAGGTAATCTTTAATATAATTGCTGCTGTGCTCCAAACCAGCCTTATGCTGTGCCTCATTGGTTGATTTGCACGTACCACTGCACATCACCATCCTCCTCCCCTTCTGGTTGTGTACCTCAACCGCAATGATGTGCAGCATAGCCATCTCAATTATGACTGGCCAGCACTTTAATGGAGAGACACGTGTAAACACTGGACTTTAATGCATGTGATTTTTTTTTCCTCATTTTTCACCATGGCCTTGAATCTAGTAAACAAGATGGGGTTTTGCCTCTGCTCCCTCCAATATTACACTGCCAGACTTGAGACAAGTTATGCTTTGAGCAACAGCCAAAGTGATGCAAGCAGGCTACACATTTTGCGCTCTTGTATATATATATACGTCTATTGAAAAAAATGCATGAAATAAAATACAGCAAAGTTCATTGTCTACTCAGTGCGACGATTCCAAGTGTATAAAACAGTTTTTTCTCTGTTGTTTAACTTGCGCTTAGTATTTTTGAATGTACAACATGGCTTTCAAACTGAAAAATCAGATGACCAACATTTTAGCACTATGGGCAGCCAACATTAACAGATCTGCGTGTATGATTTGTGATTGATTTTTTTCCATCTTGCTTTTCCTTCACCTCCTAATTTTGACCAATTTTCCATCCTTTCGCCTTCTGTTCTTATTTACCTCTTCTCACCTTTTCTTCTTCTGTCCTCCTCCTTTTCCATCTGCTCGTTCTCTTTTTTAATCTTCCTTTATTTTCTGTTGCTCTCTCTGCCTCATCATGAGAGCATCCCTATGCACCCTGTCTTCCACCTCCTCTCCCGCCTCCCTCTACCTCCCTTCCTAAATAACAATTTAAGCAGCAGCTGCTTTACCAGGGGAGGTAAACAGAAGTGGGGACCAGAGGAGAGTTTGTGTCTGGGTGTTGTTTGTGTGCAGGTGAGAGGTTTGTGTGTTGTGCTTGTGTATGTCGGAGAGAGAGAAGTTCGTGTTGCAGAAGTGTTAGGGTGACTGTGTGTGAGAGACAATGACAGAGATGAGAAACAAAAAGAAGGAGTGAGCTGTTAGTGTGAGGTTGTTGTTTATGTGAGAGTGACCCAGCAGATGGTTAGAGACATGGTGCTTCTAATCACAACACCACATGCCTCCCCAAGACTTGCTCCTTCTCTCTCAGTGTAACTTAGTGAAAAGGCACAAAAAGCTATGTGAAAGGATGCAGTACCAGTATTTTCTAGGTCAAACCTGGACAAAGTGGGTGTGTTATTCCAGAATGAAGATTTTTTTTTTTCCGTTACTCAACATTGGGCTAGGGCAGTATGGGGAGAATGAGCAGGGTTTCAACAAGTGCCTGCAGCTTTGTGCTTAACCAACTAAAAAAATACATTTAAATCAATTTCCAATGTCAGTTAAAATCCAACTATTGTAAGCTACTGTAAATGAATATAAATTAGATACACTGCTTTACTATAAACACCAAAATTAGTTTTATTCACCAGCTGTTCAGCAATTACTTTTTTTATGCCTCTGCACCAGCCATAGCCGTGGCCAGAAGCATTATGTTTTCAGGGTGTCCGTTCGTACGTATGTCCCATTCTCGTGAACGTGATATCTCAGGAACACCTAAAGGGAATTTTTTCAAATTTGGCACAAATGTTCACTTGGACTCAAGGATGAACTGATTCGAATTTGGTGGTCAAAGGTCACTATGACCTCACAAAACACATTTTTGACCATAACTCAAGATTTCATATACTAATTATTACAAAATTTCGCACAAATGTCTAATAGGATAAAATGATGAAGTGGTGACATTTTTTACCCAAAAGACCAAAGGTCAACTTCACTGTGACATCATAATGTCCTGGAAAAACACTTTTTTGGCCATTATTTATTGATTTGGATCCCAAGGTACTCGGTCCAGGACAGGGGGCCCCCTGTTCTCTGGTAGTCCACCACAAGCTCATTGGTTTTGCTGATATTGAGCTTCAGGTGATTGTCTTTGCAGCATGTGACGAAGCTCTCTATCACTCCTCTGTACTCCTCTGTAAAAATAGTCTCTAAGTGAAGACAGCATGTTTCTCACTGGAAATTATTCACTGGAATCATATATGTCAAGATAGTGATAACTTCCATTTTGCCAAAAAATACACTGAATACCTTTTTATTAAATTCCTTCAAAGTCTTCACTACATATTCACTTCACTACATATACTGCAACTTGACTGGTTGGCGGAGGCATACAACCATGGAGCGGTAATTCAGTTTTTGTTTTGTTTTTTACATCAACCATGTAATAGTATGGTAAAGGGTCAGAGGAGTCACCAGTGAACCTAACCAATGAACCTAACCTGCATGTCTTTTGGATTGTGGGAGGAAGCCGGAGTACCCGGAGAAAACCCATGCAGGCACAGAGAGAACATGCAAACTCCACACAGAAAGGCCCCAGCCGGCCGGTTTGAACCCAGAACCCTCTTGCTGTGAAGCGACAGTGCTAGCAACTGCACCTTCGCCAGAAATGGAAATCACAGCACTATTTCAAGGGTTTAATTCTAAATATGTTATACTGGGCAAACATTTGATTTCATAAGCAATCAATACTTAATGTTGCTAAACTACAGATGATAATGTGGGAGGCCTTTTTTTCCCAGATTGTTCTTCTCTGAATTTCTCTTTGTCTTCTTGTCACTAATTATTTCCATGTGCCTCAAGAACAAATTCATATTTGAAAATCTGGCTTTGGATGAGAAATCCCAGATCTAATTAAGCACTCATTTGCCATCCTAAATATACAGTACTTTTGTTAGATTAGTGTGCTTGGAGAAAACATCAAAACTTGTGTAATGGTAATCTGGGTCTCCGTAATTAGTATAGTAGTACTGATTACAAAGCGTACATTAAAGAGAAAGGAGACGTCTTAAATATTTTAATGCATATTTAATTTTTTGTACACAGAAACAAAAATAGTTAACATACTTTTAAGGATAGAGTTAAACAAACACATATATTGACCCCTAAACCTGACCTGGTACTAAACCTTCACAGAATGTGAAACGGTTCTGTGTTCTCTTAACTGAAGAAGTCCAACCAGTATTTTTAGGACTAACAAACTGAAAACAGATATAAAGATGGATAGATAACAATATAATTTGACATTAATGGGTGTGTGTGTTTCTATCCTCAGGTGTCCAACTTATTTGCTCGTGATGAAATTGACGAGATCCTCAGTGATCTCATCCCTGTTATGAAGCGGGAGTTTCCCAGGCGACCACCGACCAATGAAAACCTGTACGAGTACTTCATGTCACGAGTCCGACATAATCTCCACGTTGTTCTGTGCTTCTCGCCTGTCGGGGAAAAGTTCCGCAACCGGGCGTTAAAGTTTCCGGCACTGATATCTGGTTGCACCATGGACTGGTTCAGCCGGTGGCCAAAAGATGCTCTTGTTGCAGGTACATTTCACAGACAATTTTACATTGATATGATCTGCCAATGTAATGGTAATATTTGTGTCCCAATATGTTTATATCCCTGCACCCTATCTTCCATTTAGAGTGGATGCTGTTATTTTTGTCAGTGCTATATAATCAGATTCAAACTGGGATGTTACAACACTCATTTATCACTCCAGTTTGTTAACAGTCCCTAGTGCTTTCTGATTACTGAAAGTCAGAACAAAATTAGAACTTTTCAAATTGGCTTTGTTAGATGAGGAAATGGCAGCTGTAAATCCCAGCAGCATGACTACAGTCATCTATCATTTGTCTATTATTAATGTCTATCATTAATATTAGAGGCATTGCTTTAGAATGTTGTTTAGAAATGCCTACACTGATATAAATCGTAAAAACATATTTTTCACACACATACAAATATAATAAGTCTTAATTCTTTCAGCTATTTTAAACCTGCACAGCTCATTTTGTGCTGAAAAACAATCTCTTGCAGCACATCCATTGTTAGCATGTCGGTTTGCTTTTAGAAAACGAATTGTGAAAATGTCAATATTATCCAATTATCCTCTGCTCCTCCCTTGTGTTTCTGAATGTCCGTTCCATATTTTGTTAAATCAGTCAGAAGAATGACACAGATGTTGCAGTAATACATGTAACCAATAATCCATAACGTCCCATGCAATTACACAGTCATTCCTGTTTGGAAAACAATCAATATAAATTTCTTCCAGCATGTCAGAGCATTGAGCAGAAAAGTGGCTTAAATATATTTATGTTTACAATTGCCAATCTGGTTTCTGTAACCAATTTCGACTCTCTGCTTTTGTATTTTTCTCCACTAAATTCTGCTCTCTCTCATTCTTCCTCCTCCATCTTTCTGTCCTTCAGTTTCGGAGCACTTCCTGTCAGTCTATGACATCGACTGCTCACCCCAGGTCAAAAGTGAGGTAGTCCAGTGCATGGGTTCCTTCCAGGATGGCGTGGCAGAGAAGTGTGTGGACTACTTCCAGAGGTACAGTATTTTTTTATTAAACAGACTGCCTCTTTGTGTCTACGAAGGCAGCAATCCACCCTTGAACAAAATCAATGTTCTAGTTATGTAAGACAGTTTAATAAATATCGTTAGTTGTACATTTGTACAAGATGTCCTTCTGAAAATTGTGAATTCTGAATATTTTTGGTGGGCATTTTATGACTTTATTAGAGAACTGATAATGGAAAGATGACAGGAAATTAGGGGAGAGAGAGATGGGGAATGACATGCAGCAGGACACAAACTGGGGACATTGCTGTTTGTGGTCAGTGCCCTAACCACAAGGCCACCAGGCTGGGCCAAAAGTAATTTTAGACCCGCATGTGAACCAGAGGAATTTCTTTTAGAAAATCTAAAAAGAAATATTGGGTACGAGTCATTGGGTAAATAAAGGTTCTACTAAATATGGATTAAAGGTTAAGGTTAAACATTGTGTAAATGATTCTCCTACTCTTTGATATGACATGAAATTAACCTAATGTGATCTAATTTGAATATAGATACCGGCGGTCCACCCACGTCACACCCAAGTCCTACCTGTCCTTCATTCAGGGCTACAAGGCCATCTATAAGGAGAAGAGGTCTGAAGTCCAGACCCTGGCCAACAGGTAAACAGACTGAAAGGATTAAGTTGACCATTTGTTATACTTGTAATTACAATGTTAACATACAATGTAGCACTTTTAGCCTTTGTCAAATTAAATCCTGAATTTCCACTCTGGGGATCCATAAAAGCTTATCTTAAAATGGCTTTCATTCCACCTTAGAATCAATACCTTAACTGTTACATATACTGCATATTGTTACGATTAGTTAGGGTTGGTTTGTATAAGATTTGTGTTTAATATATCATAATGGATTAATAATGGTTTTAAATCTTAAATCTGTGGTATTGTCTTCCCCTTCCCTTCCCCAGTCATAAGTGAGGCATCAATTATTAGGCATGATTAGAAAAATAACAGCTATTTTTACAGGTAGATTTTCAAAGAACTCTGTCATAGATTGAACTCAATTTTAGTCAATAGTTATCGCCCCCGTAATAGCACAGACAGTGATGGATGATCAGTAATCCTAATCCTAATAAAGTAAGCTGTCGTCAAAGTGGACAGTCCAGGGTAATTTCTTGCAAGTACATCATAAACTACAGCATTAAAAGACATCACAGATCTCAGAACAACATACCGAGTTTGTTTTTTTTTCATGATTTTGAACTAATGTCTGCTTATCAGCTGTCCCTGAGCCTCCAAAGATTTATTGGCAGCTGTAGATATTGTGACATTTAGAATTTTGATCAGACACATGCTACAAGCCACCAAGGATGAAAAGCTGTTTCCCTGTTAAATAATGTGAAAGTATTTTCACCACCTGGTGCCCAGTGAACCAAACACTCTGTCAGAATGTCATGTAGTTCCTCTCAAAAGTTTGTAGATTTACAACAAACAGGACCTCAGGTGTAGATGTGCAGATGCCTCTCAGATAGTCTAGCACACAATAGCAAGGTGTGAGATATATGCTGGAATTATATGCCGTTTAACTGATTATGTTTAATATTTCTCCTGTTCAGGATGAACACTGGTCTCCAGAAACTGAAGGAGGCTTCGGAGTCTGTAGCAGCACTCAGCAAGGAGCTGGAGGTGAAAGAGAAGGAGCTACAGGTTGCCAATGACAAAGCTGATATGGTACGTTTCAGGGTGTTTTTCTGTGTGTGTGTGTGTGTGTGTCCTTAGGTTCGGAAA
>NTHP01000236.1:26525-44476 GCA_003416845.1 Oplegnathus fasciatus
AAATAAAATAAATCAAGTTGATATAAGTATGTGTCTGCGTATTTTCTGGATATGAATATTTGTTATTCTGGTCATTCATAGTTATATTGTAGGTGTAGGTGTATGTGCAGGTACATGTGGACAGGCTCGAACAGCAGTAAAATTAATGGTGTGTCTCAGGATGAATAAATGAATGAATAAGTAGAAAGTTTCACAAATAATTAGAAATTAATAGAGAATAAATAAAGGGGTCCATTAATCCCTTTTCGTTGCTGGAATTTGTTTTAACATTCTTGAAGATCTATTAAGCTCCTGCAGCGTGGGTAAGTTTTGTGTAACGG
This sequence comes from Oplegnathus fasciatus, assembly GCA_003416845.1. Classification (NCBI taxonomy): domain Eukaryota; kingdom Metazoa; phylum Chordata; class Actinopteri; order Centrarchiformes; family Oplegnathidae; genus Oplegnathus; species Oplegnathus fasciatus. The sequence continues at coordinate 26,846 of NTHP01000236.1, forward strand.
GGTCAGAGATGTGTGTTCTACAGCTGTGTCAGAGTGTATGTAGTAGTAATAGTTTAGCACCCAGTTTTCCAATTATTATCATCATCATTCATGTCCATGTCAACATTCCTGTGTGTCTTGTATATCTCAGGTCAATATGTTTGTCCTTTGCGTAATAATGGACATTAAAATGTTATACAGCAGTGTTAACAAGCATTTTTTTCTCTTTTTGTGCATACACCCAGGTATTGAAGGAGGTGACAGTAAAAGCCCAGGCAGCAGAGCGAGTGAAGGTGGAGGTGCAGAAAGTGAAGGACAAGGCCCAGGCCATTGTAGACAGCATCTCAGCTGACAAGGCCATCGCTGAGGAGAAACTTGAAGCTGCCCGGCCAGCTCTTCAGGAAGCAGAGGCTGCACTGCAGGTATGGGATTTAGAGACAGAAATATTGAATTTACAGGCGTCTCCTCAGCTCTATTTTGCCTCAGGTGAACAGATTTGAGTCCAAACTTGTTTTGTAAGTAAATACATTAGTTAAACAATGATAAACTGCCCACACAAGGTATTCATACCAATTTCTATCTTCTCATCTCGACTGCTGTAACTCTACCTTGGTACAACTGATGCGTCTCTATCTTGCCTCCAGCTGGTCCAGAATGCTGCTGTTGACAAGACTGTCGTTACCTCAGTTTCTGCAGCAAGAGCACTGCCTGCTCTTGCTGCATGATCTCCTTTCCCAATACTGCACAACTAGACACCCAAGGTCCTGAGACAGGATTATCAGTAGTTGCACCAAAATTGGTGCTCTCTCCATCTTTATAATCAATTATCCCAGTCCCCTGATATAAGAAGCAACTTAAAACGCCATTTGAATCTCAGCATTTTAACTGTATTTGATTTCTTGTCTTAACTGCATGCATGCTGGTGGGAGTATGACTTTTGGTTGAATGCATCTTTTCTTGGTTTTCTGCTTCATATATTCTCTGTCCATCAAATATTTTTTATCTCTTTCCATCAAATATGTTTATCTCTGTCCATCACGATCATGTAAAACACTTTGGATCAGCTGTGATTAAAGTTGACATGACTTGTGACAGACGCAAGACCCAAAAAGCCTAGTTCTTTGATGGCAAAACATGATGTGTTCTCCTCAAAGTACATATGCGTTGGATATGCAAGGACTTCTCAATGTGGGGGTGATATTAATATTAACTGTAACTGGATTTAAAAATAATGTTTCCACTGGGAAATAAGAATTTCAATTATCGAAGGACATGTGAATTTTCATTAGGACATTCTCTGTAATTCCGCATATGAACCAAATCATCGAGAGAGTTGATATATATTTTTTAATATTTATTTTATTTAAAAAATATATTAACTGTACACAGTATTGATGAATTCCCGTGAACAATATAAATATAGTATGGCTGTATTTACATGTTCCTCTTCTACTGACAATCAATCACACTTTATTTGTATAGCACCTTTCATACAAGATTCTAATACAAGGTGCTTAACAATATAATGAAAAATACGACAATACAATGAAAATACAACAATACAATCAAATAAAATGACAACAACCAGTTTCATTCAAGCCCACTGTATCATGCAGTGCTGCTCCCCATGACGTTCTCTGCAACCCCTGTATACTGTTCGTCCAAGCATAAGTTTGACCTAAAAGATAGCCTGAGGGTTAAAAATTGCCAGTAAACTGTGTGTTGGAACAATTTATTGTGTTCCTCTGTGTAGCTTAATGTCTCCCCCACCAATATTTTTCTTGCTGTCCTACTTTGTGTTGCTTCAGGGTGCCACTTAGAGCACTTTCTGACTTGCTGTGTGTAGCTGCATGCAGGTTTTGCCTACAGCCTTCCCACCCTGTTGTGTGTATGTGTGTAACAGCGGATGTGCCTAAAGTTAGCATGGTGCTCTGGGGCCTGGAGCTGCGCTGTAATTAAAGCTGTCCTCCTGGGTGGATGGTTGCATACAGATCTCCCATGTCAGATCCCTGACTAGAATTTTCATCTTGCTGCTGCGGATGGATATCTTATATTTCTAAACAGGCAAGCCTTGGGCAATACGTTTGGATTGATGATCATGCATTATGATCATGTATTTTAATATAAGTGCTATATTTTAAATAGAGCTGTAGTGCACATGACTGCACTGTTGTTGTAGAACTGAAGACATTTTGCCACTCATTCAAGAGACTCTTCTTCACTCCTGCTGGTGGAGATTATGATATTGAGGCATTTACAATGAACCTCAGTGGGTTATTCACCCCACAATGTAACATGAGAACCATTATCTGGCTGATAGCTACACAGATGGTGTATAGTTTTGGTTACTAGTGCATTTTCTACAGTTGACTCCCTTACGGCTAGTTACAGCTGTACTGTGCACTTGGGCCAGAGATGGTGTACTTATTTACACTTCAAAAACTTTATCTCCTTAGTACACTGTATGTTTCTTTGATTTAGCTCTTAATCAACACAAGCATACAACAATTAGTTGTCACAGAAACAAAATTACAAGCAATACAAGTCAAAGGCTGCGGCTCAGCTTAGCCTAGTCTTGTTGGATTTAGGATGAATATACTGAAATTTGGATTTCTCATGGTCTTGTTAATTTTAAAATCATTGTTATGTAAAACTGTATGTAATGTGTAAAAATCCACAGTAGATCATTAGGGAATAGATCTAGAAATTTGGTAATTAAAACATTCTAGTTTCATGCAAAGGAACCTGCACAAAACGGATTGTTTGTAATCAAGTAAGAAGACCCACAATAATGCAAATATATTTATGTTTTAAAGTAACTAGGATTTTGTTGAGCTAAATTGAAAATGTGAATTTGAGGTTACCTTATTGAGACATTTTCATAAAATGCAGAGGAGGGGAGTGGAGAGGAGAGGAGAAGAGTTTGTGTAAGCGCAAATAGAAGATAAACCAGGCTGTCTGCTGGCGGACTCTCTGGGAGATTCACACTACACTCGGGCTGATAAAACAGAGTGGAAATGGAACAGGGAGGAGAGAGCAGAAACGAGGAAAGTGCAAAAAGGAGAAGGGATGAGACGAAGCGGGCAGGGGGCCTGATGAAGCCGCCAAACAACTCTCACTGGGACATTTTCTTTACTCTCCTGCCGACTCTCTCATTTTAATCAGTCCCTTGAAGTAATTCTCTGCCTCTCTCTGCAGAACTCCTCTCATTCTGTTGGAGTTTACACTCACTGTCTTCATGCTTTCTTTATTTCCCTCTATCTCTCCAGGTTAGTGCCTCTGGTTGTATTCTCTCTGCGCACTACCTTTGCTTTATAGTCTCAAACTGCCACATATGTCCTATCATAGACCGATGTAATGAAAAACAAATGACTTTATTCTTTGTTCACATCTCAGTTAACCGTCTCTCCACTCACCTTATAGCATAGCCTGTGTACACCCAATATGTTTGCCTACTAAAATCCTCTTTCTCTATTGACTGCTCCCTCCCTCTCGTTTCCTGTCCTTCCATGTGCACAGATGGGCACAAAGAGTAATTATAACATAGAACTAAGTGCCATATGACAACTCAACACCTTCAATGGCATCCTGACATTTTTTTTTAACGTGATAGGCAAGTGTAATTGCTTTCCTTGTTTTAGTGGTAATGATACTGTTAAGACTCTGCTGTAAAATGCACTTATAAAACATGACTAATGTTAACCCATGTTGTCCTTACTTTCAATTCACAATAACAAGCTATCCGACATCATTGAACATTCAGATATGGTCAAAATTCCTCTCCCCCATATTTCTTTTCTCTGTGCCCACTCAGACCATCAAGCCATCAGACATTGCCACTGTACGAACACTTGGTCGCCCCCCCCACCTGATCATGCGGATCATGGACTGCGTGCTGCTGCTCTTCCAGAGGCGGGTCAACACTGTGAAGATCGACCCAGAGAAGAACTGCAACACACCATCCTGGCAGGAGTCCCTAAAACTCATGACAGCTGGAAACTTCCTTGGCAGCCTGCAGGTACACTCCCTAATATCAGTTTTTTACAGTTAAGATTGAGGTAAGTTATAGATGCTGCAGAAGGCTTGCTCACATATGCCTTAAACCACATGATTTAGGAGATATCAGAGTTATTTACCATATTAAACATGAATAAAGGTCAACTCATTGTACATGCATTACTGAGGGACCAGACTCAGCTCCGAAGAATCACAGAGAAGGGCTTATTCCCTACTGTTCCATAGATTATAATCATAGAATATTAAATTACAGTCTCTTATGTTGTAAAATGAAATCAAAAAACATAAGACTATAATCTTACGTTGGTGGGTATTTAGCAAAATAAATTGTAGGAAAAGATCTATATTCTAGACTCTTCAATAACATCCTAGTATAAAGTATCCTGTTTTCAGATGCTACAAGTGCTGCTTAGGTGTGTTTCAGTATGCAGCAGAATCACTTCCTGCAGCTCGACTAATCAGTGATATCATGTATCATATCATATGCTTTTTATTCTCACTGATGTTATACTCACTTTTTAATGGATAAACTGAGCTGCTGTAGTTACAGCTACCTGTTCTGTTTAAGGAAGGATGTTGGCCTCCATGCAGGCTCAATCTTGCAGCCAACAATCACAAAGCATGTCAAAGTACTTCATAACCATGATATTAAGTATTTTACTGTTTGTAACAGTAATACAAAAGAAGAAGAACAAGGAGACTGCAGACTACATTTTTAATAAGCTTTAATAAGATGTATGCCAATTATGTATGTATGTAATTCGAAGCCGAGGCGCCTTGATCAAATCAGGATAATGGGCACAATCAGTGTGAAGACAACTTATGGTCTTGGATTTCATTCCTAAAATTTGAATCCACGACTTTCTTCGACCTGCCTCAACTTGTTCCACTTTTACTGCCCTCTCACTGATACATTTTCTGTCTCTCTCACAGTCTTTTCTGTTATTTCTATCTCATCTCTCTTGTCACCCAACACCACTACACCAGGTCTTTTATCTTACTGTACCTTACGCACCTCTGTGTGTTCCCTTTTATCTTTTTGCTTCCTTGCCTTTTTCTGTCCGTCTCTTTCTTTTTCACCTAATCTTGCACAATCTTTATTTTCTCTTCTGTGTTGTGTTCCTCCTAGATTTATCTGTCCCTCATTTGTGCATCTGAGCTGCTCCTGCCTTGTATTTTTCCTCTTTCACTTTACTCTTCGTCTCGGTCTCACCACCTGTCTTTCCTTTTCTCCTATCATTTCCTCTGCAGCTCTTACTACCTTCTCAGCTTTCTGTCTTTGTTTCCTTCAGTCACCACAGCTCCATTAATCATTTTTCTCCTTTGTTTTCTCTGTTTTCGTATATTTTTCCATTCTCCGTTTTTAAGTAACGGAGGCAGAATGCTTTTTTATGAGTTACATGTATGTTAAATATTTGTATGCTTTGTGTACTGACTGAAATAAGTCTTGTTCTTTTTTCTCCTCACTCCCCCCTCCCTTCCACTTTTTCTACCTCTCTCTCTCTCTCACCCTTGCAGCAATTCCCCAAAGACACCATCAATGAGGAAATGGTTGAGCTGCTGCAGCCTTATTTTGACATGCCGGACTACAACATTGAAACAGCCAAGAGGGTGTGTGGCAATGTGGCCGGTCTTGCATCTTGGACAAAAGCTATGGCCTCCTTCTTCTCCATCAACAAGGAGGTCTTACCCTTGAAGGTAACATACGGTGTGATAGATCTAGCACAGTTCATTTGTACACCAGAGAGGGGTACAGTAATGTTTGTAGGCAGTATGTGACAAGTTGTTCTTTGGTTGAATAGACTCATAGGTACATCACTGTGTGTGTGACATTTGAAATTGTCTGTCATCATCAACCCAACAAACACAAACAGCAGCGCAAACACACGCACACACACTTGCACGCACACTCACTGGGCAAGTCCACAGCCTCCCACTCTTCCACTCTGATGAATAAGGAACACTTACGGTGGAGGAGAGGGGTTGTTTTTCTGCAGAGAAGCCCCAGGCTACAGAAACGGCACAAACTGTCTCTGATATGAAAAGGATTTATTCATATTCCCGCATTTTGGCAGCAACAATTTGCTGATGGTGCAGGCAATAGAAGTGCCCCAAAAAGGCAGACAGAGGAAGAATTGGGCTTTTATCCATTGATTATGAGCATACAAATATAAAAATGATAAAATTGGATGCATCTCAAGTCAAGTTCCCAATTCAGCGCTGTTGATGCAAACCCAAACGTGGATCTCCCCAGGCAGACAGCTTGTTCATGAAACTCATTGTACCAATCACAAAGCAGAGTCCTGAGTGGGATAAAGATCAAATCCGAAAGAACATATTCATTATTATCTGTGCATTGGAACATATTTTTTGCGAATCTGGTTCTTGCATCAGTAAAAGATAAAATCTCCGAAATGAATGAACTTTTAAAACTTTCCTGCCTTTCTATAACAAAATGAAATGAGACATACCGATTTCAACTACAGTAAGGGCTGTGTCTAAGTGACTGACATATCTGTTTTTGTATTCAAGTTGCACTAATTGTTTCTTTGCTCCAGCATGTCAGTTTTTCTGTCAGTATTTATTTCTTTTTCAAAGGAATTATTAGTTCTATACAGTACACAGACCAGATGGTTGTAGAGCTGAATGCTCTGTACACAAAATCCTTGATTAATAAGGCACAGCACCACGCACATACAATATAACCTAAACCCAATGATTTCATGCAAATGTCCTTAATCCTTTTTTTTTTCTAGTTTGTCTTTCTGCCAGTGCAGTTTGTGGATGCCTGATGCGTGACGATCATTTAAAGGCTTTGACTCGCAGAATGCAGTTATCCTTTCGGATTGTGTTCACTAAAACTTTGCCTGATGATCACCTCTGCTTTCCCTTCTGTTATTGTGTGGTTCTTTTTCACCTGATTTCCTCCCCCCTTGTTACCAGGTTTCATTTTCCTACTTATTTTGCCCTCTGCCACATCTCATTTTCTCCATCTTGTCTGCACCTTTATGTCTCTGCTCACCCATGATTTCATTTTCAAATCACCTATCTCTCCCTTCCTACTTTCCTAGTTTGCCTTATCCCCTCTCTTACTGACTGTCTCGGTCTCCCTTGTCATTCTCTTATTTTCTCCATCTCTCTTTCACACACATACACACACATTTAGTTTTTCTCTTATTCTCTACAACCTTCATGAGAACTCCCTGCCCTCTTTGATCCTGACCTTTTGCTTTTGCGTGGAACACAGCCTGGCAAATTGATTTTCTGGTTTCCAGCTCAGTGGTGGATTCCCTTTAAGCTGGCCAGCTAGACTGCCAGACAGAGATACAGTTGGACAGACAGGCAGAAAGACAGGCAGGGATGGTCCTCTCAGATGTCAATTAATATTAAATGAATGCTCCAGACTTCGTCTTCCCCAGGCGACCCAAACACACTCACATGCACACACACTTGGACATACTCACAACATTTCTCTAAATCTCTGTCTCTAAACCTCTTGCAATGCTTTCTCCACAGCCCCAGCTCTACCAGGAAAATATCCTCCCTGCTTTTCCTCTGTTATCCTCAGACTCCCTTTCCTCCTCCCTTGCCCTTCTCATCACCCCTCCATTGCTGTTTCCAGTTTCTCTCTATCTCCCTCATTTCCTCTTGCAAATCTCTATTCTTGCATCTCCAGTTTGACTCTTGAACCTTTGAGTCCCTGCATCTGCACTGTAATCTTTACACTTCTAAAATCTCACTGAAAGGATTTACCTCCTACCAATTCACCTCTGTACTTACTTATTTTGTGCTGTCTGGCATGACCTGTGCCAAAACATGTATCTGTACCATTTTTTAGTTACTTAATCTCTTTTGTTTTTTATAGTGACTTTTATGCAAAAGCTGTTTTTTTTTTGCTATCCACACAGGGAGAACTTACTACCCATTCTTCTTCCCCAAAAAACACCCTCTCCTACCACCTTTCCCCCCTCTCTTTTTCTGTCATCTTTCCTCTTTCCTTTCTCCCTAGAGAACTGACCCCGGCTTTTTATGCAATAAAGATGTAACAGTTCCCTCTGTCTGTCTCTCTCCCTTTCTTTTTTAGGCTAACCTGGCAGTGCAGCAGAATCGTCTGGCCATAGCTAATGTGGACCTTCAGAAGGCTCAGGCTGAGCTGGATGCCAAGCAGGCAGAGCTGGATGTGGTACAGGCGGAGTATGAGAAGGCCATGATGGAGAAACAGGTCAATAGCTTCACTTACTTCCTCGAAACACAAATATAAATCATGTGATATAAAGCAGATCTGAGATGAATTGTGCTGCTGATTCTTTTATTTGAAAATTGTGGCAAATACTTGAGGTGTCAGCTACCTTGCACAAACTGGTGCCATTTTTGTGAGTTTTTCTCTTTTAAGACTAATTAATGAACACCAGGTAACATCTAGTGTTAGTCTGTTCCACTTGGCCTGTAATATAAGGGGGAATTACAATGTTAATTCTGCTTACCTGGGTTTTAATAGCACGTCATTGCACTACTTAGCCTGAAACTGGTGATCCCATTTTCTTTCTTAATTAACTTTCTGTTCCGTGTGAGAGTTTGAATTCATATGGCTGGCACAGCTGTCTCTGTGCTGTATTGATTCAACTAATTACAATAACATTTTGTCCATTAATTAAAAAAAAAAGTGATGAATAAAATATGTGGGATGGTCTTACATCAGCTAAATTAAGTCTTTAATTGTCTTTACCTGTACACATTTGTTAAAAAGCTTATGTTGTGCCAACTGATGCTATTTATAACTAGGTTGTGCTTTTTGAAGGTAGGATAGAAAAGTTTCAAAGCTTTAACTTCCTATTGATGTTTTAACTTCATTATTGTCATTTTCAGCATTTTATCGAATGAGCTGCCCTTTTGTTAAAATAGATAACGAGCCTATACACTGGTATCACAGAGGTGGACTGTCTTTTTAAACACAACCTGAAGACCTGTGACAACCTGCAACAAAAATGGAAAATGTGCTACTTTTTAAATGAATGTAACTAACACCAGTGGTACACTGTTAATTGTGTGTGTGTGTGTGTGTGTGTGTGTGTGTGTGTGTGTGTGCGTGTGTGCGTGTTTGTTTGTTTGTTTGTCATCATCAGTACTCTCTGTTCTGTGGTAAATAACAGCATGTAAATGGAACAGTATGTGCATCCACACTCGCCGATTAGGAAATCTGGACAGCCCAAGTTGACTCTTTTTATAATTTTGTGATTAAGACGCAGAGCTGTTCATCTCCAGGGGTACAAAAGGGAGATTGAAGGGCTCGCTGCAGAAACGTTTGAGACAATTGCTGTTGACTTTGATATGCTTCTTCATTAAGAGAAAGTCTATAACAGACATTCCTTATTGATGGAACAGACATTATTGTTATTGGGCAAACAACCTCATTATTGCCTGTGCGCAGCTGATAGAGATAATAGTAATAAAAGGCTTAAAAGTGGTGTTGACTTTTTACTGTATTTTTAAAAAGGAAAGCTAATTTGGGCAGTCAGATAGGTTAAACATACTGTTAAGAAAATGCAAACACATCCATCTATCCATCCATCGGGGGTCGCAGGGGTCCAGAGCCTATGCAATGGGCCACCACGTACAAGTCTCTACCCCATGGATGGGGGCATTGTCATCCTGAAAGAAACCACTCCCATCAGGATAGAAATGTTTCATCACTGGACAAAGGTGATCACCCAGAACAACTTTGTATTGATTTGCAGTGATACCTCCCTCTCAGGGGACAAGTAGACCCAAACCATGCAAGCAAAATGATGCAGCATAACAGAGCCACCGGATCCCCTCACTGTGGGGGTCAAGCATTCAGGCCATATCACTTTTTTCCACATCTCTGTAGACCAGTGCCTATAGTTTTCACACCACTGAACTTCTCAAATGCGCATCCATCTTTGTAATGAGGGGTTTATGCTCTGCAGCCCTACTATAATATCCCTCTCTATGTAATTGTCGATGGACTATTCTTGCGGACACAGTCTGATCACGTCCTGCACTGACATTCTCAGTCACCTGAGGAAGAGTTGCTCTTCTGTTTTTCCTTACGTATCGCACCAATGCACGAGCATCACGCTCATCAAATGTGCGCTGTCGACCACAATTTCCGACCCAATTTACTGATGTCTTTCCCACAGATCTAAATGCAGATGTCACTTAAGTCACTGTTCCTATTGAAACACGAGCCAGTTGAGCAGTCTTTGTGACTGAAGCTCCTGCCCTCCATGCCCCAACAATGAGCTCTCTTTCAAAGTCACTTAGATCTTTTCCTCTTGCCATCTTGATACAAAATCAGGATCAGCTGGGCCTGCTCAGCATTTTTATAGATGTCACAGAGCATGATTGGATGTTAATTGCTTAATTGTACTATGCAGTGCCCCTGTGTTTCTCCATTCATCTATTCAGGTTTTTCCTTTATTTTGTCACCCATCTGTAAATACTGTATGTAGGCGTTCACACCTACGGCAATTTAGAGTTTAAATTAACCTAACCTGCATGTCTTTGGACTGTGACACCCAGAGAAAACCCACACAGTGATAAAGAGAACACAAAAGTATATTTGTCATCAGCTTTATACCAGTGATCCTATGCTGAGTCCTATTGTACAGGGATTAGAGAGTATCCAAAGTCACAAAGGACTTGATTATTTCAATACTGATATGAGCATGCACTCTTTGTCCATATAAACATACCTGAGATTGGTATAAATACGCTCAGATGCACAGAGAATAAATGGTTGAATGACAGTGGGATGGACGGACTGATGAAGAGACAGTTGGAAGGACAGACAGTAAGGCCAAACAGACACATCAACCTACTGACCTGTTTGTCTGCCTTTCCTTCCCATCAGACGCTGCTCGAGGATGCTGAGCGCTGCAGACACAAGATGCAGACGGCGTCCAGTCTCATCAGCGGTCTCGCTGGCGAGAAGGAGAGATGGACAGAGCAGAGCAAAGAGTTCGCTGCCCAAACTAAACGCCTTGTTGGTGAGTTTCAAAGCAGGCTTCAAAACGTAACTGGTATTCAGAAAACCATGGCATAAGAGAGGTGTCTCTGCAATTTAATAATTATAATTAAGAACCATTTCTGTTGGATGATTAAATAAATAAACTTCTAATTACCAAAAATATGGCCAAAATGTTACTGTTTGATATTAAATTCCTAATGTACTGCTAATGTAGAAAATCTTTTCCACTATTTTTTAAGCATTTTTACTTTTTTATCACATTAAAATAACCTTCTTCAATTGTGCTGGGTTAGGGTTCTTTTTATATGTGGTAAAAGTTACATGTCCAGTCTTAACGTGTTACACGTACACGTAACAGCACCTTTCTCTTCTTGTTCCAGGTGACGTTCTTCTGGCCACAGCGTTCCTATCTTACTCTGGCCCCTTCAATCAGGAGTTTCGTAATCTCCTACTGAGCGACTGGCAGCGGGAGTTGAAGCAGCGTCGCATCCCATTTGGCAACAACCTCAATCTGCCCGAGCTGCTCATTGACGCACCCACTGTTAGCGAGTGGAACCTACAGGTCTTTACATTGTTTTCACAAAATAAGTAAAACATCAGCATAACTACCAGAAACACACTTGGAAAATGTCTGGAGTTAAAGAAACATATTGCAGTTGCTGACTGTAGTAATTATTTAATTATTAATAATTAACATCCTTCTTTGCAGGATAAATGTATGTATCATGGAAGCATTTGCTGCTACTAAATCAAATACTGAATAGTGAAAGAGAATTGGTTAAATTAATTAGAAACATAGAAATTAGCTGACATTTGCTTAAGTAAACATCAGGACTGAGCCTTAACCAGTAATTTGTCTTCCATTTTACAGGGGCTCCCCAATGATGACCTCTCAATTCAAAATGGCATCATTGTCACCAAAGCCGCCCGCTTCCCCCTTCTCATTGACCCCCAGACGCAGGGAAAAATCTGGATCAAGAACAAGGAGGCCAGGAATGAGCTGCAGGTTTGGGATTTTTTTCCTTTGCATCTTTGCTTTGAAATATGTGACCTGTTTTTTTCTGCCACATTTTTTTAATGCATGATGTACCATTTATTAACAACATCATTCTGGTGGGTCAGTCAGATATCATATATGTAATATCCAAAACCCACTGACGTGTGTCAAGTTATTGTTCGTATTTTTGTTGTCATTGTTCTGTCTTCTATCTGATAATGTAGAATTGCCAAAATTTTTAATTCCAACAAAGTAGTGGTTCATAAATAACATATTAAACTCAATTACACCCACCTTATACCAGTATTTCAATAACATTACTTTTTATGCCTCTACTGTATGTCTATGTACCTGATGCATTTAACAATTTAATAGTTTTTCTCCATCTCCTGTACCAGTTTTTGAAATGTGAGATTTAGATTTTTAGCAGCCTCTAAAATCTTCACATCACTTGAAATAATACTTCTAAATGCTCAGCTTCTGCAGTGCACAATTTGCCCTCAAATCCTTTTCTTTGTCCAACATGCTTTTCCTTTTGTACAGGAAAAAAAAAAAAGTACTGCATAATTCTACAGGCATAATAAGACCAGCGAAGGTCACTGGCCCTGTTAGGGGCAATCTCTGAGGCGAGAGAATGCATTCTGCAATCCTATTATGAGCGTCCTGGAGACGCATTTCCCCAAGCAATGCATTTAAATCCTTTCCACAAGTGACCTCATCAAAACCAACTGTATTTATTTTTGTAAGGTTTTCTAAAAATGGCTCATCTTAAAAAGTGATGTGTTATTTGTTTGACTAGTCACATTCCCCAGACAGAGGTTGGCCTTTGTAGCTTAGGAGGAATGAGGCACAAGTCAAACGTGTGTCTCCTTGGTTTGACTGAATCAGATGCTTCTCATTGTCTGTCTTATACATTTGCTCATCAGTCTGTTGGAAACAATGTCATTGCTGCTGAGGTCAGTTAGTAAGGTGATAACTTAATAAAATCTTTTTTTCTAAAGAGAACGTTTAAGGTTTGCCCTCATTAAAACCACATTGTTGTTAAAAGACAATAAAAATGTCCAGTATGGTCGCAGCTGACCACTGACACAGTACCTTATTTCAAAAAGGGAATAAGCTGTCAAATGCATTACATGTTTATGTCACACAATTGCCATTTTTCATATCTATATATTAATATTCTGATCCCAGATCACCTCACTGAACCATAAATACTTCAAGAACCACCTGGAAGACAGTTTGTCACTTGGGCGCCCCCTTTTGATTGAGGATGTAGGGGAGGAGTTGGACCCTGCACTTGACAACATCCTTGAAAAAAACTTCATTAAAACTGGCTCCACTTACAAGGTAACGTAGCAGAAATAACTATCCTCAGATCCTCATGTACCAGATTTTTTTTTTTTTACCTTGGTTAGAAGAGAGTGAAATGGGCAGGTGTGTTTTCAAGCACTGGCGGACGGCATGATGGGACACAGGTTGATTAGCTCAGACAGGGCAAAACAAGCCCACTCACTGACAGTGCACAACATTGGTAGTGCTGGATGGGTGTAGAGAGGATGTTTCTGCAACCATGCCAACTGGAGCACCTGTCTTGAATCATGTTAATTGTCTTGGGACAGATTAAGCTCAGTGAGGCATGGTCACTCAAAGAGAGAGTGTTTTATTGTGTGCTGGGTGAGTGACTGTGCAGAAGTAATTTCTTCCTGTGTGTCTGGCACAATTCATTTCCATTTCTTTGTTCTTTGTGGTAATTTGAAGTTCAGCATCACCAGCTCTTGTAAAAAGGTATCAGATTGTAGCCTACTTGTGGCCTTACATTTTTTGAAGTTGCACTGACAAAAATGCACTACTTCAGTCCTTTCTTAACACCCACCAGTAACGAACATATTTCACAGCTTAGACCAAGGCCAAGTGCAAAAACACATTTTTTGACTGCTGCGTTTTAAATAAAACATTGGCATCCGTCTCCTTTGTTTGGGGAGAGGTGTTACTATTATTTTAGATGCTCGCTCTCCAATATAACCAGGAGACTCGAGGATTTACTTTTGTCTCTTACATTGAGACTGTAAAATATCAGACATGTTAGAGGCATTTTATATTGCCATATGAATTAAACTCAACAATTACCTGGGATGATAAAGTAACTGCTGTAAAAATGCTGTTGATGGGATCAGTGGTATTAATGGCCAATTAAATTGGTGCAGGTGATTTAGTGAGTGATGTGGTAGGTAGTTTTTTTCATGTTATGTAATTGCAGTATACAGTTTGTTTCTGTGCTTTGTTCAAGTAGTAGAAGTACTAGTAGTAGTAGTGTATTTCTTTAGCCTCTACGGGTGAGATGAGAAGAACATTTGAATATCCAGGAAAACCAAATCAGGCCTTAAATATCCACATTAATGAGGGCATTTAATTAGCAGTTAAAGTAATTTCAAATGAAATCTTATAAACAAACATGATGACCCTGCATTTAATATCCAACTGCACTCAAACTGATTTCTACCATGGCAAGTCTAATGAATGAGTTCATAATGAGAGTCTGTCCCATTAAACAAAATTACAGTATACTTGTATAGAGGGTCTCACAGGCTTCAACAAAGTGCATTTCCTGTTAATGCGAAGTGAAATCCAAGATAGTATAACTAGGAGATATTATGCCTCCATCCTGCAAGATATCTTTCGCACTATTCATTTGTGTGTGGACGGTGAAAAATAGACCACTCTGATTTAGCATCCTACTGTAATTTCCTGTAATGTACTGTTGGAGTTAGATATTTTTAATTTGGAAAATTGCAGAGCATGGTTTGGATTATTCTTATTTTGTCTACAATGTATTAGCCAAAATGACAGCCTCAAATCAAGCAATATGAATTCTGGGTATTACAGGAAATATAGAACTGTGCATGACAAGGAAGCACTCTAAATTGGTCTCTCTGCCAATAAATTGGTTTGAACTTTCGAAAAAGCATTTTTATTGCACACATAAATGTGTCTTTTCTGTGTTGCTTGTAAAGATTTGAGCAATAATTTCCACAAAACACAATCGGGAGGTCAGTGGAAATGCGTTCTGTCTGTGAACCTTTCTCATCCAGATAACCATGAACTTCAGTTATTGTACTGTACATCACATCACAACAAGAATGGAATTTGTCATTGCGATCCTTCTCACACACATACACACACACACACACAAAACTAAATCATACAGAAAGTAAGAGGTTGCGAGAAAGAGGCAGAGTGAAAGTCTGCTTCTAGGCATTTCTCTTTCTCTCTCATTATCACCTCTCAACTCCTGGCTCTGGCTGGTGCTGGTTATTCAGCAGCTGACACTGCAGCTGCCTCCCTCTGTCTCACACATACATCAAACAAATACACATGCATCCACCCACACACACATCAAACATACCACGTAACTGCAGGAAAACATGTACGCATACTCACACCCTATGGTGATTGCAAGTAAGCACATGTTACATGCAGGCAACACTCACTACCTAATGAGAGACCCCATTAGAGGTTCCTGCGCTCTCCTTCCCACCCTCTCCTGAAAAGCTTTAATTTCTATTAATATCCTGGTGTGAGGAGGAAGTGAAGGTGTCTGCGGCCGGCAGCTCCAGGGACAAATCGGCAGATGGATAATTAGAAGTTATACTGCCATGAGCAATTAAATGCTGATCAGAGCAAACACAAGCACACATCCATGCACATGTACGCACTTATACAAACATATACACACAGGAAATGTTTCTGAGCAGCTGTGTCTGCAAAGCGTTTGTTCACTAACACCAGCCACACCACACCTTTATCATGTTTGTCAGTACGGCCTGTTCATACATTTTCAAAGCTTAAATTAGACTTTCAGGACAAATGTGTTTTTACGTGTTATGTTATTGTCTTCTTGCAGTGATTGAGGGAGGATTTGGCTGAATAATCAGAACAACTTATTTCCCACTGTGCTTTTGATACTTATGCATGTGTGTAGGTATTTCATGATGCCGATTCTTGCTATTGTGTTGATAATATCATTAATATGTTGATGAATAATGAGGATGTGTCTTTCCCTCTCTCTGTTATTGCTTAATGCAGGTGAAAGTGGGTGACAAAGAGGTAGATGTGATGAAGGGCTTCAGGCTGTATGTGACCACCAAGCTGCCTAACCCAGCTTACACCCCTGAGATCAGTGCCCGCACCTCCATCATCGACTTCACAGTCACCATGAGAGGACTGGAGGACCAGCTGCTGGGCAGGGTCATCCTCACAGAAAAACAGGTAGAGTTGCTCTCAAACAAAATGTTAGCCATTATAGCCACTGTATATGTATTTTAGCTGCATATATAAATTTATTTATGCTGCACTATTACATCACCAATTAGTTTGTTTAATTTTCAATATGTTTCCGCAGAAAGGATGTACCTTCTGCTTGCTGCTCAGATCCTTACAGTTCCTTGAAAAGCCCTTGGAGACCACTTAAATGCAGGCTCCCAACACTTCCCCCTACTGTGTACCTAATTTTCTCTCTCAAGCGCAAATTGTGTGACAATATAACTGGGAGGTTATTATCACCCTTGGAATATGGAACACAGCAGTCATTACGGCCCTTTGACACGGATAGTGTGAAGAAACAATATACACACAGAGACACACACATCTAAAGTGACAGGGACTTGATTCGTTTATGCTGGGCAGTAGAAATGCATTCTTAATGCACCCAATGCAGAGGACGCATTGATTGTGACTGAAAAGACTGGTGCTACTGTAGGAAGGCCATTGTCTCGCGAGTAATGGCTGATCATGAGATGAGGGATTTATGCTAGATGGGGAAAGTGTCTGATCTGTGTACTAAATATGGATTAAATCATAATTCATAATTCATAATCATAAAGAGCTGAAGCTAAAACGTGTGTCTTCGCAGTTCATGCAGCATTTACCAGCCGAACATCATTGTTCAGTTATTTGCTCTCACTTTTTGTCACAGCTACCGTGTGTTCAAAATAATTAATTTACAGTAAAATGAATGACAGCACTAGGGCTGCCCCGAATACTATTTTTGGGGCTTCGAAGCTTGCACGCGCACAGTTAAGCTGTGACTCGTTTCGAAGATTATGTAACCACTGTTCCTATGGTGGTAAGTTTACAGACATTATTTAACTACATCATCGTAAACTTTTATCTTCTTTAGCTGTTCCAAAAAATGAGAGAATGCTGCCTTTTCATCTTTGCTAGCTGTAGACTCAAGAAAAAATTATTTAATTCACTCAAAGGCTACCGGCAGCTACTGGAAACGTTGAAGGTGGAATGTTTTCTTGCATGTTACTCAATGCATGAGTTGACATCGCAAATCAATCAGCACACCTTAAATGTCAATATGACAACTCTGACCATTCCATTTGTTTTTATTGGCTCTCTTGCATGACATACGCTTTAGCGATGATTGGATCTTCATGTGCTTCAAAAATGCTTATGAATTTCAACCGGATCATACGAACTGCGAATATTCTATTTCCTCACTTGGAGAAAAAAAGTACTGCGTACCAGTGAGTACCAGCCTCCTTCGAGCACTGGAGTCTAATGAGAGACGAGGAGAAAAATTGGACTTCAAGGATTTTCATTTTTATTGAAACGAGAACGACTACAAAATGTGCAATAATCA
>NTHP01000236.1:60804-71304 GCA_003416845.1 Oplegnathus fasciatus
AAAAAAAAAAGAAGGCAGCACATAAACATGTATTCCACGTTGTTGGAGACTGTTTCACCCATAAGCTCCGTCAGCCTGTTTCTGCCAGCTACGTTTGAGGTGATAAGCTGCTCCGTGGGGGCACTGGGGGCCCCACAGCACTTGAGAGAGTACAGAGAATGCTTCTTGGCTGTTTCTTTGTGAAAATATTTTCACGAATGCTCTGCGAACCGAAGTGACCTCTGGTTTAATAACAGTTGCTCTTTTTTCTTTTACAGGGTCTGCCAGCCTATGACACTCCAGAGGTGTTCGGTCTCCACCCGAATGCAGACATAACCTACCAGAGTAAGCTGGCTAAGGACGTGCTGGACACCATCCTCAGTATTCAGCCTAAAGACAGCTCATCAGGCGGAGGGGAAACCAGAGAGGCTGTGGTGTCCAGGCTGGCTGACGACATGCTGGAGAAACTGCCTCCTGACTACGTACCTTTTGAAGTAAGCCTATGTGTATATATGTGTGTGTGTGTGTGCGCCATGAACAGCCCGAGGTGAGTGTTTGAGGTGAGTGAGGCACCATGTGGGCTGTGCAAAGTGGCTGGTGTGGCACAGTTAGAAAAGTGGGATGTGCGTCGGTGAGGTGATGGAAGGTTGTGCGCATTTGAGACGGTGATAGACGGAGAGAAGACTAGAAATAGAAGGGGTGTGAATGTAGCTGGATCTCGCTAGCTTTGTTTTATTTTGGGTTTTCTCTCCTTTTTTGTCACTTAAGAGAAAGTGAGGTGAGAATGTGACTTTTCTGAGGCGAGGCGCAAAGCTCGTCATGGAAAGCTTGTCCCTGCACGCCACACCCTGTGTCTACCACTTCCACTTCCTTCTATCTGCCTGTTGTCCGCCTGTCTATACAATATATGAAAGCAGTAAAAACCCAGTAGAATGAAGGGGAATACAGAAATGTTAACATAGAAATAACCACATTTGTAATAAAAGACTTATCACGGTATGCATTTTCAAAAAAACAACCATGAATTCACAGAATCCATCCCACCTGTTCTTTTCTATTCTTTACAGTCAGTAGTAACTATAGAAACCTCACATCCTGTGCTCATTTGTACCAGAAGCATGTGAACTGTATATATTATCCAGAGAAGAAAGAGAAAAGCTTACGCAACACTTGCAGAGTTGCAAGTCTTCAACAAATCTTTATTTGAAGGTTACATGTAGAGTGGAGGTATACGGAACTGTAGTGATTCCCAGGTACATTTCCAGCTCGTCTCTCTGCATCTACATAGCAAGTCTGTGTGTGCTCATGCGTCTTCACTCCATGCGTTCTAAATTCTTCAGGAGATTCATTAAAGTTTCATCTTATTTAATTCAATGAAACCTAACCAGGTGAGAGAGCGCCTCCAGAAGATGGGTCCTTTCCAGCCCATGAACATCTTCCTGCGTCAGGAGATCGATCGGATGCAGAGGGTAATAGTTCTGGTCCGGAACACCTTGACAGACCTCAAGTTGGCCATCGATGGGACCATCATCATGAGCGAGAATCTGCGGGATGCCCTGGATTGCATGTATGACGCGCGCATTCCTGCACGCTGGAAGAAGGTTGGTCGTAACGTGATTTTACTCACAAGTTTGCAATTCATTTGTAGACTTAAAATTCTTCTGTGTCAAACACAACAAAAGCAAATAATCAACACTCTTCATTTCCCGTGTAGCCTCTGTTAGTAGCACCTGCGCTAACATAAGTGAAAAGAAAGAAGTCTTTTATCATTTTCTTAGCTTTTAAGTTGTCAAATTTAATGTTTTCTGTGCTTCACAAACCGCAAAATGAGCCCTCCTATAAGGAACAGTCCTCTTTTAATTAAACTAAAAGTTCTTAATGTTCTTTGTTTTCAATAAAGAATGCTAACAAGCCATTTTAGGGAGGCACAAATTAATATCTCAGAGATCTTTTTATTGCTGTAACTCTAACATTATTTATTGTTCTCAAGTAAATCAAAGGTTCACTTGTTTGTTTCCAATAACATCAGATATGTCTTACTAGCTAAAAGGAGCTCACCATCATCGGTCAGCCTCTAATTTCGTGCCCACACTGGTGCACCTTATCTTTTATTTATGGACTTTATCCATTTTATCCATAAATCCATTCCCATGATGAATGAAAATGACTCTTGACTCTCTCAAACTTAGTTGAGAAATTGCTGGAATATTGATGTTGAGAGAGGGGGAGCAAGAGAAAACAACAAAGACTTGGCAAGACTTTTCCTGTAACTCGTATTGGAATCATTCTGTTGGCATTCAAGCCGTGTCCTCACAAACATGACATCATTAGAATAATTTAGACTTGAATGGCTTCCTGGCTGAGATTCAGAGTTTTTCTACCTGCAGTGCTATCTCTGCTTTTGGCCAATTTGCCTCTACTCTACTGTGTTTTGTTGTATTCTAATCTTTTTATTCTATCATGCTGAATTCTGTCTTTTTGACGCTTGGTGATTCACAATCCATTTTTTTCACATTTCCCTGTCATCTTCTCCTCTGATCCGTCCGGATGGCAGCTTTGTTCTTTGTTTCGTTGTAATGTTTTGTTCGTGTTGTTGTTTGTCTTTGTTTTTCAGGCATCATGGGCCTCCAGCACCCTGGGGTTCTGGTTCACAGAGTTGCTTGAGCGGAACCGGCAGTTCCAGGCTTGGATCTTTGAAGGGCGGCCCAACTGCTTCTGGATGACAGGCTTCTTCAACCCGCAGGGCTTCCTGACAGCCATGAGACAGGTACACACGGCATCAGGCTACCCTACCTACTTACCCACCGTCGGGGAGGAGACCAGATGGCACGCAGAGGGAGAGGCAGGCACACGGCCACATTCACACACAAGCAAGCACGCATACATGTACACATACACAGTGGCAGGCAAGCAAGTGCACACACATTTCTTGTTTCCTAATGAATTCCAATTTATATTAATGCGGGGGGAGTGAAAACGACAGAGGGATGTAATCTCAATATTTAACCCTACTTGATCCAGATCTCAAGTCATGGCCCTGTTGTTATGGCTCATCATTAGTATAATTATCTATCTATATATTACTCTGTATCATAAAATCAAGAAATGTATCTAGATATATATATATCATTAGAAAAACTAGTAAAAATGGGATGATAATATGCATTTCAGAGCAAGCACTGTACAGCAGTAGCAAGTTAACAATTAACATGTTACAATATATTTATACTGTATTTTTCCTTTTACTTGAGGCTCAGGTAGCGCATTTGCTTTTTCTCCCAGCTTTTCAATGGAAACATTTTCTGAACTGTCCTGGTTACAAGAGGACGTTACTGACTGTAAAATGCATTGAACGGAGACTTAAGGTGCAGGAAATACAACAGCTTTTAAAATTCAGTTGAAACCAGTTAAACCGATCTGCTTCCTTTTTAAATACATCTTGGTTTTGGTGGGAAAAAAACCCTAAATGTAAACCGATGAGCCTTTGATACAGTGTTAAACGTAACCTCTTTTCTTATACAATGTCTAAAAGGTGTAAAATATCCATATTTTTGTCGAAAATGAGGGTGAGCTGATTATGTTACCCTTCCTACAACAGGTATCTAATTAATTCAAGAACATGAACTTAGTTTCATGAATTCAGTGTATTTGTATGTGCACATTTCACTCCTGTAGGGCCAGTAAAGACTTCCATCCTTTTGGGGAGGCCTTGCTTTTGTCCTGGGACCTACATATAACATGTATTTCAATTTTGTCAGTATTTGTTAATGCCTTGCAGTTTAAAAGAAAATCTGTCTTTTGCACGTCTTTTACTGCCTCCACCGGGGAAGTTATTTACCTTTTTATTCCTGTTAGTCCTTTTGTTTGTCAGCAGAATAGCTCCAAAACCTTAAACAGACTTCCATGATGATCGGTGGCCTTGAGTCATTGAATCTATTTAACTGCATCTGGTGGTGAATCAGATCGGAGGTGTGTTTATCATATACAGTAACTCCGAAGTGAGCTGAGATAGAGACCTGAGGGCTGAGGTATGTTTTCAGTGGCAACAAATCAATTCACTTTGCAATTTGAGTAGTAGTAGGAATAGGAAATCATTTAGCATTGGTATCAGGTTTGCACATCTGACTGCCTTCTAGTTTTATTTATTCCACTCTGTAGAGAAATCCCAGTTGCGTGCTCAGGGACAGAGAAAATATTATAGATGCAGATGTCTGTATTTTACTGAGCAGGGATTTGTGTTTCTACTGTATTTGTTCCCAAATATAGCCGTCACTTTCTCTCACTGAGCTTGTGCAGTATACTGCCTTCTCAGGAGAGACACTGCAGCTTTTGTTGGAGCAGTGGCCTCGCAAACTACCTGAAGAGTCCTCTGATTCTGTGGCACATGTGCCTGAAATTCGTGTTTTTTCTGTTTTTATAAGATCTGTAGTCTGTGCGTCTGTCATTCTATATTTGTTATCAGTCCCTGTCTGTTCAATTTTGCCCAATAAAGTTTGTCTATTTTTTTCTCTTTCAAAATGAGGATAAAATGACTGAGGGGATACAATACTCACGTTTCATTTATTTATCGTGCACTCTGCTCTCGCTCTTTGCTCTTTTTGAGTCATATTGGATTTATTTTCTTTCTGTTGGCACAGCATCTCGCAAAAACAATGCCGTCGATGGAGTGCACTTCTCTGCCATACTCAGTGCTTTTCTTTACTGTACCTCTATTACAGCCCTGTTATCAAAATTGATTTTTTGTGGGGAAAAAGATGTCAAATGTCATCTCTGTCGTCCATGTGTACCACTGTGTCGTACTGCCCACACGGCTGCCTTAACCTGTGGATTTGTCCCTACACTTGCAGGAGATCACCCGGGCAAACAAGGGCTGGGCCCTGGACCGCATGGTGCTCAGCAACGAGGTGACCAGGTGGATGAAGGACGACATCACCCAGCCCCCCGCAGAGGGAGTGTATGTCTACGGCCTCTACCTGGAGGGAGCCGGCTGGGACCGACGCAGCTGCAAACTCATCGACTCCAAGCCCAAAGTCCTCTTCGAGATGATGCCCGTGATCAGGATGTACGCTGAGAATAACGGTGAGATTTATTATCTGAGAACATTAGATGGATTGGATTCTTTTTTTTTTTTTCATTTGCAAATTTTAAGTTAAAAAAAAACGAACAAAGTGGCTTTTGATGATGTGTCCGAATTAAATACTCTGACAATGCAAAAGCTTTAATCCTGTCTTTTCTCATCAGGATCAATCTTTCTAGTCTTTGTCAGTCTCAGTCTCTCTGTCCTTTCTCTCCTCCTCAACATTTGCATCCCACGTAGTCACTCAGAATGGATGGATGTAACATTTAAATGTCAAGCAGACTAAGTGCTATTTATTTTGTCTGGGAATAGATTACCAGCAGTATGTGGCACAGTGTTTGTTCTGGATAAGACCAGACCATATTCAGGCAGGCAGCAATGAGACGGGGCCCCAGCGGACGCCTGCAAGCAAGGCTGCCTGGGAAATGAATTAATGATCCAATGATACGCGTAATGCGGTTTGTTTACACCATGTCCCCTCCCAGCTTTTCCCACAAGAAGGCTGCCTGCTGGGTTTGAGTGTGTGTGTGTGTGTGTGTGTCAGCGCAAAGGGTGTTGCTGTGGACAAGTGGTTGCAAGAGCATCTATGAATATGTGTGACAAGCATGTGTGTGGAAGTACATGAGAAGTGAACTGAAAAAAAAAAAACTCTACTTAATTGCGACTCCCCTCAAAGAGATTGTGTATCATCTCTGAAGACTGACTCGACAAGGGCTGTTTGTTTGCTTGTGAAAAGGATTGGTTGATTGGTTGGTTTTTGTGCTGATGGGGGGCTGTTGAAGAACACTCAAGTAGCATTCCAGCGTGTTGTCACTGCCGGGCTAACAGCTAAGCCTAAAAACCAAAGTAAGGTGGTGCTGTGGGAGCAGTGGGAAATAACCACATGTTCTGCTAATCTGAGTTATTTGCCTGATCTGAGCAGACTTTGACTTCATAAAAACAGATGTTTTGTTGAACACAGCTGTGCGTCCCAATGGCATCTCTGCCCAATGCATCAGATTTAAATATTTCTTTGACTTGAAATGATTCTGGGTATGAAGGTGTTTAATTAAGAGAGAGGCTGTTGCTGTGTTTTCATCAGTTCTCATCAAAAAATGAGTTGCTGTTTTTGGGTTTCTGTTTTGCAGGTGTGAAGGATTCCCGCCTCTACTCCTGTCCAATCTACAAGAAGCCAGTTAGGACCGACATGAACTACATCGCAGCAGTAGACCTGAAGACTTCACTTCCTCCAGAATACTGGATCCTACGTGGTGTGGCACTCCTCTGTGACGTCAAATGATCGCTTCATGTTAAGAAACACTGACACACATCTGGCAGGAGGTTAGCCATTATTAACCTTCCAGTAGTCACATGCCCAGTGTCCTAGAGTACGCAGGATAAACAGCTGTTACCATTGTATGTTGTTTTTTTTAGATTCAGCAGTCTGCTTACTTTTTTTTCTACCACAAAGTAGGAAATTGTGACAGAGTAGGGGCCTCATTGGTGAAACATGCAGTTCCAGACAAGGGGACAAAGCCTCTGGAAACAGCACTATCACTAATTTTAGCTAGGACAGTGTAGGACTCCTACAGTATAATCCAGCTTAAAGTGACAGAAAGACAATTTGTCTTATTACTGTGCAGCAAATGTCAGGAGTTGAGGTCAAATAATGTATTTAGTTCACTCAACACAGGAATTACCAAATTTGAAACATCATGCCAGTGTTATGTGTTTTGCTTGAGGTCAAATGGGACAAAGACAGCTGTAGTGCAATGACTTAAGGTCAGCTATAAATGTCTGAATTGCTCAGACTTGTGTAATTTCAGTATTTTTGGAGTTTGGTCTTCAGCTAGCTGTGGCGTGTTTGACATACAGAATATAGCCTACCATAAAAAAATGTTTTTAATCAGGATGAAGATGATAGTAGTTGGGTCAGTAATCATCTAATCACCATCTTAAGGTGCCTACCCTGGTTGTATCTATTTGTAATTTTAATTTAAAACATTTAATTGAAAGGTTGGTCTCTTAAAATGGAAACAGCTGAGTGAATCAGAGGACAGTCTAGACATATTGTATCTGTCCATCTGCTCACCAAGGCCATTGCCCAATGTCAAGTATGACAAGAGGACTAATGCTAGTTGGGAGCCTCGCAGAGACCAGTTAAGGTCGATAAAGAGAGTTTCAATCCATATTTTCATCATTCTACCATGTATTGTAAATCAAGTGCACATCAAGGCACACTCCTCATGTTGATGTGCTGTGAGCTGGTCAGAACCTTGCAGGCGAATAATAACACTCAGTAGAACTGAAATACATAGAAATTTTAATGAAGTTTTTACAAAAAACAATGTCATCATCAAAACATCAAAACACTTTTTTGGTAGCATTTTCTTTTGTTACAAAACCACCGTACCATACGCACTCTAAAGCTACCCTGTACACAGATCAGGCTCAGGTTTCCCAAATTAAAATCTTCACACTAAAACCATGTTTGTTATCCAGTAGTCTTACTCTGACCTGACTTTTAAATCTGTGTGGGTCAGACCTGATGCTCTCAGCCTTGTCTGAACACTTTTCCACTTGCAGCAGGCGATGACAAATCTGACCTATTCCATAAAGACTTAAATTATTTCTAGTTTTGTGTAAACAGCCAATGAAGACAAGATGATTAAAGTGCAAAGACAGTTTTGGGAAACTTGGCCCTGCATGAATATCACAATATATTCATAGATTCTTTTTTAATGCTTTTCATTCTTTGTATGGACCGCCTGTAAAATACATCCAAGACTTCGTGCTTCTAACAAGGTCGATGGAGTTATGTACACATATGTGTGTCTCCTTGTTGGCTGGATGTGTTTTTTAAACAGGACCAGCTTCTCCTTTGCAACAGTGGTCATGCAGTTTTCCCTTGTAATATTTGTCCTTTGATTTCATTTTAAAATCAGATCTTCCATCTGTGGCCTTCTGTATCACTTTGTAAAAATTTGGTAAAGTCTGGGACCCTCATACAACCTTATATCCAAAAACACCGGCATGTCTTTTTTTTATTACCGCTGTTCACTCTGAAAGTCTTTTAGATGCTCTTCAAGAGGCCTTAATGTGAAAATTGTTGCCACCCTTTGTTTCTGTTCTTCTTACTGTACATCGTTTGACATCCAAAATGTGCTGTGTCCTGTAAAGTGAACAGAATATAGATTCTGTTTTTGATGTACCTGGCTGAAAGCGTCTTTTATGGCAAAGCCATGACTGCCACAAGCCTCTCAGAAGTCAGAATAGCAATTTAGACAATTTCAGATTCTTCTCTCTGACTGAACTTGTGGCTTTTCTGGATCCAACATTCAAATGACAGTATATTTCAGGGGTTATTGCCTACTTGCTGTACATGCTACACTTGCAGTTACATAAGTGACTAAATGTATACTACAGCTGTGGCATAGGTAACTTGCAATGCAACAATAAAATCAGATTTTCATCCTCTCTGCAGCGCAGATCTGATTCCTTCGTGCCTCACGCTTTGTTTCTGTTACAACAGCATTGAGAAGATCAAATCTCCTCCATCTGAAATGAACGTCTGTTCTTTGTGCCTGTGTGAATTCAGCATATTCTGAACCAGTCTTACGGCATTACATTCCCTTGGGACAGTGAGCGGGTCATCTCTGTGTGCACAAAGTAGGTCTTGAGCTCTCCTTTGCCCTTGACGTTGATGATGCCTCTACAAGAGCACATGTAGCCCAGGGTCAGAAGGATGCGACTCGTCTCCTCCGTCACCTACAGGGAGAACCAGATGGGTAACGTCTATTTAGCTCATCTTACACGACTGAATTGAATTCCTGCTGAGAGACATACATGACTCTCCAAAGGAATACATTTCCGTGGAAATCCGAGAGCTGTGGAAAAAATCTGCTGACCATTAAATCATAAGTAACAAGCTCTTGTATCCTTGACATAGTGCTCTGCATCACCAGACCTCTATTGTATTCTGGCAGACAAAATCAGGATTTAAGTTGGAAGGATAACCTTTAGATTCATTTTACACAAGATAGAGCTGCAGTAACAGGTGCCTTCACTGTATTTATCCTATCATTAAGGATTGTAAGAGATAAAGGACACATCAATCACAACAGCTTATGCATAAAATTCAATTTGTAAATTGAAAACCGTAAAACAAATTGGAGTGCTGCAGCTTCCAGAGAAGGAAGTAGAACTTCAAGCTGCATTTATAAACAACACTGAATGAAAATGTCCCCTGTAGGTTTTAAAATTAAGAGTTGTCTGTGAAGTTAACACAGGATGGGAAATATCTGTGTGCTACCTCAGAATGACTCAACATTTCTTATTGTTTCCTCTGCATATCTTAAAATATAAACAGGCAATCTTGCAATTGAAAGCAGATGGCTCTATCAAATGCGTACAGGCTGTGAAGTGTAATGCATCCCTCTGAAGACTGAATGATTCCCACAGCCACATGTCATGCAGGTGAAAAACCATTATATCTTATCAGGGCTCAGGCTGTGAGCGACTGTAAGATTTGAAGGTGTCACATGACGTCGAGATGATGTGATGCTCTTGCTGCTGTAAACAGCACGAGCAGATGGAAGAAGAGTTTTATCTTTTAAACATCTCTACTGACATTTAAAATGGCTACGTACAAAATGGAGCACTGCTGCTGCTTTGAGAGAGACAGTCGACTTCAAATATAATGTGATGTTTGACAGATACAGAGAATGAGAGACTCA
Organism: Oplegnathus fasciatus; assembly: GCA_003416845.1. Classification (NCBI taxonomy): domain Eukaryota; kingdom Metazoa; phylum Chordata; class Actinopteri; order Centrarchiformes; family Oplegnathidae; genus Oplegnathus; species Oplegnathus fasciatus. The sequence continues at coordinate 70,576 of NTHP01000236.1, forward strand.
AACTGGTTTGTTCTGGAATGCATTGCAGGAGATGTTCAAGGCTGGAGTTATTCTATATGTCTGTTATTTTCAACAAATCCCATTAAAAAAAACAAACCAACAATGTTAGTCTGTCTCAGTACTTTTCAATTTCCTGACTGTGGCTCTCAGCCCCAAACACATTCATTCCTTCTAAAGATGTAAATCTTAAGAAAAAAACAAAAACAAATGTGTAGTTGTGTTTTTAAATAAGTCAGTCATTTCCTAAAACTGCTGGGAACTGTAGTTTGGCTACACAGACAATACTTGTTGGTGGGATTAATTCATTGTTGGTTTTGGGTTTTTCATGGGATGCGTTGACAATAAGAAAACTATAGAATATCAAGGCACCTATCCCTTAATTACCTGTATTTTTCCTAGGACTCCAGTGCTGTCCATTCTGCTGGCTACATTCACCGTGTTCCCCCAGATATCATATTGTGGTTTCTGGGCTCCAATGACTCCAGCTATCACTGGACCGTGGTTAATACCTGACAAAGGACACCAAGCAATCAGTGAACATTTCAGATGTATCTGTACCATTTTTACTCAGTTACTACATTTTCAGATTCTTTTTTTCTGCTCTGAATGGAAAATTACAGTACATACTAAATAGTATTAGTATAGTATTTGGTGCATATTTAAACATTTCAAATATAATTACAGTTATTGACATATTGTATTACCTTGCTAATATACTTTTTTTTTTTT
>NTHP01000236.1:72391-95711 GCA_003416845.1 Oplegnathus fasciatus
TTTTTTTTTACATGTGTTGAATTATGTAACATAATGACTTGGAAGCAGGCATCTGGCTGTAGATGTTTTGAATGTTTTTGGATATCTTATAATCCTGTAATTTGTTTTTCATTTTAAATTGTTATATATTTGTTTTATGTCTGTTATTTGTGCTGCTGCCTGTCTTGACCAGGACACTCGTGAAAAAGAGATTTTTAATCTCAATGAGTCTTTTACTCCTGGTTAAATAAGGGTTAAGGAACACCAGAAAGTTGTTAAGAAGAGATTTTTTAATAAGGTGTAACTACATCAGGAAACAGCCAGTACATTAGAAAAAAAAATCCAGATATTATACTTGAACAATGTTGTTGGAAATTTATTAAAATAAATTTTTGATACTACTGATTAATTATTGAGTGCAGCTCCAAAAGGCTGTCAGCAAGAGACCTGCTGCTTTCAGAGTAAACAACGCTTTTCACAAGATTTCATCAGAACATGAGATGAAGTGGAAACTAAATGAAGCTGAACTCTTAATCCCCAACACTCTCAGCATCTCTGCTGAGCAGACTCTGGAGCTTTTCACAGCACTGAGATGACACTGGGCCTCTCTTCACTCTGGCTTCTGAGTCAATTTCCCGATTGCTGGAAATTACAATCTACACAAGTGTGCAGGCAGCACACACACACGTGCGCATGGCAACTGGTTTTGTCCAGTCGCAGTGGGTGGGGACTTGTATCCCTCTCTGATGGAGCGTTTTAGGCCCGTCTGGAAGCAGCAGGGATGTACAGTCACACACACGCACACTGCTGAGTTAATGGAGCATCCCATGCTGCGATCTTCACAGACAGGTTGAAGGTATCGAACTCTGACTCTTACTGCACGCAGGGAGCTGGGACCTGCCTGCCTGCTTTCCTCTTCAATTCTCCCTCTACTCTTTAGTCAGTCTCTCACTCTGCTGTTATGTTGCCATGACTATACCCATGTCTTGCTGCAAACGTGACTTTTATTTTCATGTTATTTAGACACGTACACATCTCTCTTTGTTTCTATCAAGATAATGAAATTACACCAACAGCAGCATACTGGTGCTCTAAAAATAGAAAAAAAAATATTGCATGCATAAGGAGCTACATGTCCATCTCAGTACATAACATATGGTCTACATCCAAGCTAATTCTTTTAAGTAAACCGTGTTCTATATACCAAAACGCCAGTTGTGTGACTAGAACCAGCATGATGATACGGTATGATATGATTTCTACAATACAAGAACAAGTCTGCAAGTGAATGCAACTCTCACCCAACAGCAGGGATATTGTGTGCTCTCATATTTCATCTCATTTATCTGCTGCATTTTGATGTCTGACAGATGACAACAAAGCCGCTTTCCAGCTGCTGAATTCTATTATATTTAGAGCACTTCATATTTTCCACTCTAACTATGTGATCGGTAACATTGACAAACCAACAGGTAAAATGATGGTGTGTTCACGGTGCAGTCACTTGTTGAAAATGTTATGGTACGACAGGCAAATTGCAGTTCAACTATGGGAGAGAAGTTTTTAGCAGCGCTCGCTCTGGCAGCACTTTGCTTTTAAATGTGGCTTTCGTGTGTAACTCACCAACTCTCAGTTTGAAGTCATTGAAGGAGTGTTTGTTGATAACATCCAGCTTCCCCACCAAGGCAAACGCAAACTCCACCATGGTCCCTATGTGCATGTACTGCCTGTCATGCTCCTGGGAAACAGTGAGGAACACATTCATTTCTAGTTAAATGTGATTTTGCTGCAGTTGCACAAAGTTGTGAGAGGTGACGTCAATAACTTGGGGAATTCGATGGGATGTGCTTGAATATCTTAACAAAAATGATTAAGTGTGATTTTAACGTATGGGCATGTGTGTGTGATGAGCCTACCTGTGATGTGTACTCGGGCCCAGGTGATGCGTTCAGCCCAGTGGCAGCCATGTAAGTGCTGCCAATGGTCTTGATCTTTTCCACACCGCTGAATTTCGGTTTGGACAGCAGCTACACACACAAATATAAACACAATCCACACAACAACTAAAACTAACAAAAATGATAGGTCATGCTGTAATTTTCACATAGTACTAGAAAACCACTGAAACCTACTGGAAAGGATATCCTGGTTTGTTTCTAGCATTCGTGGTGCATGTGTGGGATGTTATGAAGGTTGCAAGAGTGAGGGTCATTTACCTCATCAAAATCAGCAATGATTTCGTTGAGGAGCCTGAGGCACTCTAATCCTTCTTTGTTGACGTCAGATTCGGTGTAGAACTCTTTAAAGTCTGGGATGGAGGCGAACATGACACACACCAGGTCATAGGACTGGTGGTACAGATCCTGCAGGACAAAAAACAGGGCACAGAATACAGACATAAGCCTGGACAGCTGCAAAACAATGTTATAGCATTGATGAATCACAGACTTCTTAACATGGATGAAATACAGATGACAACATTCAGATGTATTATTTCAAGCTAATCATGATGAGTTTTCTGTGTATATTTACTTAAAAATACTTGACAGTATTCTTGAATAAAAACATGAGTGGGACCACAGAGGCAGAAAAAACACAAGTGATAAACTAGACAAATAAACTAAAGTAGGCCAATCGCTCAAAAAACCACCATCTAAATAACAGTGACTCTAAAATCCATTAGACCAGCAACTTGTCCTGGATCCTGTTCAAGTGCAGGAATAGAGCCATTTGCTGACTCTTCCTTCAGAATTTTTGCAGCAGAAGCACCATTCCTATTTAAATGCCTATGACCTCCAGGATCCCACGTCCTCTAAACTTCCTAAGATGTAAAACTTTACTTTTCACAGTTCACACTGTGAGAAGCACTCAGGGGACATAACAGGGTTCAGAATGATGAATGGCAAAGTCTCACAGGCAAGTTAGCAATAACACCTAGACTGTCTCTCCCAATGTTTTGTCATCATTATAGGTAATTCATCATTGTAATACTACATTACAAGGGCCAGTGCCATTTACGTTTTAATTTTAAACAAATTACTACCTGAATTTTAGCACTATCTCAAAAGCAGCAAGTGACTAAATTTACAGTACTTTCCATTCACCACAAAGCACTCTGTATGTACTTTTTACAACTTTAATACCGTATTGTACATTCTGGTATTGGGTACTTACCATTTTCTGCACAAACTCTTGAATTATACATCTTACTGTCTAAATATAAAACCTCACTGGAATACCTAATTAGTTCTTATAAAATGTTTAAGTGGATTAAAAATCAACATAATTAGAAATAAAATATGTAGATATTTCAGATCCAGATTGTACTGACTTGAATCAGATTATCTTTGAAGTAAGCTGCTTTTGCAATGCCTCATCAGAGCTAATGAATGAATATAATGGATCTTGGCATATCGCCACTGGTACTGCAAGACCTCTGTGAAACCACAATACATCAGTCCTGCAGCCGTTTGTCAAAACAGAACTGACACGATCCTTCATATCTGTAATGAAAAGAAAACAGGACAAATGCCTACCTCATTTTTCCAGTTGCGTGCCAGGAAATGTTCTGCAACGTGTGCAGGCAGGACATTCTCCAACAAAACCCGGTTGAGGTTCTCCATCGTTTCTATCTCCTCACACTCCTTCTTGAACTTGTTCTTCCACAGAAAGTCTAACCTACAGTAATATTCATTCTGTTACAAGAGGACACAGAGGTGAAGAGACTGAAGGTACAGCTGTAAAGCTTGCTTCCATCAAGTCACAGAGAAAAGTAGACACAGCTACAGGTGTAACACTGAACACAAGAGCGGGCTACAATTTTGTCACATTTGCAAAAAAAAAACCTTCCATCAAGACAGACAGAAATACAGTAATTTATACGGCTTTGGTTAAATCACATACGCTAAATGAAAAGCTGCAAAAAACATGATTACTTTAACAGCAGCACATTAACAAGACTTTTTGAAGAACACGGTGTAAGGCGAGACAGAGTAAAATCTTTCGGGAATGGTGAGGAATGACTTTCTTCAGTGAGAACATTATGGGTACAATCGTAACATGACATTTAATTTTCTTCCATATTGTGCGAGGCGCTCACAGCTCAGGTGCTCTATGATGATGACTTTATTTAAGCCCGTTCCTAAGAAGAACATGATTAACTGATTTGATAAAGAGGATGCATCAACCAAGAAGAAACGTGTTTGTAAGATGATCTGACGGGAAAATGATCAAGCAGAGAGAGTGATATGATTCAATATTAGAAATATAATTACTTGTTTCGGTCGGAGAGAAAAAGAGGGGGGTGGTGCAAAGACAAAGCGTGTATGTATACACATCAGAGCAGTGTGTGTGAGGCTGAGCAGATATTAATAAATGGCATCTGTTATGTTTGCTATACAGACGGTTGCACCTGGTGCCTTTTCATTGAGTTGGGGACATCAGTAATTTGTCTTCAGCAAATACATTTATTATCCACTCAAACTCAATCTACTTAATATTCATGTCTAGATTGGAGGCTCTATATCAAAATCCAGCAGCACTTCCTGCAGGAGGCGTATTAATACATTGTTATGTTGTGACAGTAGGCCTTAAGCATTCACATAAGATCCCAATGGGAATTTATAGAATGTTCAGTCTACTGTCGTGCCAAACAAGTGTCCCTGCAATGTAAAATGTCCAATTAATTTATTTGTGGGTGTAGTATCAGTTTAGCAGTGGCACAGGATGCATGCAGTAAAAGGTGGTGCTTTTGCTTACACCTGTATATCCACTCATGTAGTCAGTATGCTTTTTGTGGACACAGTGCAGTCCCCACAGGGCAAAAGAAGTGTGTAGCAGCCAAGCTGTTACTTCAGTACACAGTAGGGCCCAGGGGATCAGCTGCATCCCATTTAATGATAAGCTCTGATATAAAACTGAAATATTACTCTGCCCATGTCTTCCCTCACTGAGAGAGAATATGGACACTTAAAAGTCTATTTTAAAACATACAAATAAAGTATGCATGCACATTCACTTGTGCACACACAGTCACACACTGCATGTACTATATGGCCTGCATGCCCTGTGTTGTTTACTGCATGTTACCATTAACTTAGAGATAAAATGTAAATATCTGTGTAATCACAATGTAAAGAGTCTTACACTGGGTTGATTACTGTTACTTTAAATACATGCAGTTGATGTTAGTAGCCAAGACTGTACTGTACTTCCAGAGCACAGTAGTGCCCCAGTTGTGGATCACTCTTAAGCACAGTAAGTACCCTACAGTGTGGCATAACCCTAAAATAGCTGGACTAAGAAGCACACAACTCTCCAGAATGACCAGTCTCTGGTCCCTGCATGTCCTGGCTAGTAAATCTCAAAGTCCACCTGAGTAACTTCAGACTTGCTGATGTAAATCATTGGCCCAGAGTGGCTGAAGGGAGGAGAGACAAACTGGTCTCATGATGCCTCTCTCTCTTGCACAGTGTGGCAGGGCAGCGGAAAAGCTTTGCAGTCTCTACTGAGTTTATCAGCTGTGCAGAGTTGATTTCCATCCAAAAGATGAATGGGAGCAACTATTTTCCCCAAGATCTGAGGTAATAAGGGTACATATATAGAAATGGATAGAAACAGTAGTGTGGGTCCAATTTTGTCTGCATTTACATTAATCATCTAAAGCTAGCTCTAGTGGCACAGAAGAAAAATACTCGCCACTGACCCAGCGCAATCCCCAGCTGCACTGCAGTACATCAAACTCAATTGTGTTCATGCGTGGGAGACCGTTAAGGTTAAAAAGACCACAGGGTCGTGGAATCCCTCAACAGGAGAGATGTGAGAGGTATGTAGAAGATATGGCATGAGCTTCTCACAATGCTACACCTTCCACAGGCCAACAGACTAAGTTAGCAGCAACAAAGACTGTAGTACATGGGAAAATAGCCATTCCAAATTGAGAGAAAATGGGAGAAAATGTGAAAAAACAAACAATTTTGAATCAAGAAGGTAAAGAGGGTACAACTACAACTGCAAATAAACAGTGAAAAAACTAAAGAGTGCAATGGTTATGTAGCAGCACAGCTGAAAACTTTCAGAGCTGTGACGGTGGGAATGCACAAGACAGACGATAACGTCATTCAGACTATTATAGTGTGGACTTACCTGTCTGGCAAGCACAAGCAGAGTGATGAAGAAGATAAAGAGGGAGATAGAGCCCATAGTCTTCAGGTCTTTGAGAACTCCTGGTCTTGAAGGGTAGAGAAAAAAGGGAATTTGTGTGTGGAGAAAGACAAAGACAGAAAATAAAAAAAGGGATAAAGAGCAAAAAGTGACAAAACAAAAAAGATAAAAGTAAAGGAGAGGGTGAAAAAAGTAAAAGACAGAGATAAGAGTAAGAGCATTTAATTAAAAATTCAGACTGCAATCAGTAGTCTGTGACATGTGTCACATGATTGGTTAGCAGACCATTTTATTCCAAGCTGTCACTCGGTTAAGATTGTCACTTCTGCTTTGCTGTGACAAGAGCTGGTTTGCTATTTGCATTCCGGTGGCTGAGCTTCCCTGCCAGGGTGCATTCACAAGAAACATTTTTCAAGAGGCGATAAACAACAAGATAGTGATAGTGTTCTGCAAAGATTCAGCACTAAAAATACACTTCAAGCTCTCGTGTTTCTTCCATCATAACCATGAAAATAGGACACCTGTCCAGGGCAGAATTAGGCAACAAACCAAGCTACAGCTATTGTGTGCGTATGTATTGTACTGTGAATGCATTCATACAAATCTGGCTACATGCTCAGACGCACATTCAAAGCCCAAAACATACTGTAATAAAAGTCGATGTTGAAAAGAGATGCACTTCTTCTATCATTAAATCTACAATGAAACTGTTTTTTCTTCATAGCTGTGAAGTCTTGCCGTCCCTATTAAAGTTCTGAATGTGTGATAAGACTCAAACAGGACTGTTGCATCCTAATTTCTGCAAGCACACTTTGCATATTAATGGACTTTTACTCTTATCTAGGGCAGAGCTCAGCAAACAACTGAGAAAACAGCCTGCAAGTTCTGCACTCGCCTGGTTCATTATCTAATCAGTTCTCTACACAGAATCATCAGCAATGAGTGAGGACAGACAGTTTCACATGAAGACAAATCAGAGATGGAAAGCGCACCATCAGGAAGCATGCTTTCATTTGGTTTCTGGTGAAAACTCTTAATAGTGACAGATAAAGAGTTTTTCATCAACACTAATGACCAAAGCCTTTCAATTTGTCAATTCTACACTAAACACTTTGTATTACTGCGGACCAAAGCCGTGTGAAATATATTGGTTTAGCAGGAAAAATCACATTATGCTGTTTCAATTTCTTTGGACAGGAAAGTCAATAACCAAAAAAACAACTGCCTTCCTCCGCTAGAAATCAGACAATTTAGACTTGAACTGATGAAGTGACCATCCGGTGACACTTTTTGGAGTTTGTCTACTGAAAATAAATTAGAGATTGACGCTGCGGGCTGCAAGAAGTTTTGTTTTGGATATTACATCCTGAAGACTTTTATTTGCAAGTAGGGCTTCCAGCAATGAATTAGGAAAAAAAAATCCAGGAACCACAATGGATGCTGTCATAATGTCCAAAGACTTATTCCATTCGTGGCAGCTCAGTTTAAAGCTAGGGTAGGCAGTGTATTTTAGAAGCACTTTTTATTATATTTGTTGAAATTCTCTTTACATCCCAACAGCAATCATAAATCAAATGTTCTGACAAAAAAGAGAAAAAAATCCGATATCTGTGGCTGTCATAGGACTGTAATAAGCCCGGCCAATCATTTCATTCGGACCGAATGACACGATTGGACATGATACCTGCCTGTTTACCTAGCACCTGTCTACCTGCGTGCACTCTGCCCCTGCACTCATTGGGCATGACCGGAGTCTTCCACAAGGCTAGGCGCACAAGAATGGCAGAGAAAGAAAAGAAAGACAGAAGAAGAAAAGGCAGACATTGTCGCTTTAAGGGCAGTAAAGCTTTGGAGCTGTTAATTGAACTCTGGGCACAGTAACAGCATGCAGCATCTTATTAAGTCTCATCCTGACAACAGGGAGGCCAGGTCTGCACACTGATGATGTAACTCTACTGTCAAGAAAGCCCAGGTGGTACTGGATGTACTGATTCATTTACTGAACTGTATAAAAAGGTCAATTTTCTTTCCACTAAATGCCATAAAAAATGCATGGACTTCATTTAGAGTACATGTGTGGATATTTCAGGCACATGATTGAAAACAGCTAACAGGTCTTTTTTGTCTGTGAGTTCAGCTATATACTGACACAGCTTCGGACATTTTTTTAATAATGTAGGGGGTTAATGAGTATTCGAGTGTACTATGGACAGTAACCAATGTAAGCCAACTTTGTAAGACGCCAAAGTTCCAGCCTTACATCGACATCTTGTTTCAGTAAACTCCCTGAGCAGTTTTTTCAGCAGTTCAACTCTCCATGCTATATCGCTGTCAAATCATCTCACGTCACAAAACTCCAAATTGATCACGTAGGCCCTGAGGACTGCTTTCTATCAAGCATATGTCACTGCTTGGCCTTACTGTACTTGTCTCCACATGGCATGCAATGTGTAACATATTCATAGGCAAGGCTTCTCTCTTATAATGTGTCAGGGAAACTGGTTTCATTCCTTACTGTCTCATTATACTGTTCATCCTTATTAAGCAGCTAATTTAATGAGCTGTTGGCAACAGAGGATGCTGTGGGAATGTGGCGTGGAATATAAAATGAAGTCAATGCACTAAGAGCATAGTTGGGTCAGTGTGGGTGAATGACAGTAACGTGGGGAACATATTCATACTTTTGGTCCATGCTTAATCATAGATCAGAGTTCGCAACTTGTACTGGAGTATTGGCCAATTGGTGCATTTCAGTTGTCTGTTTGTCTACTAAGACTGATGTTGCTGCTTACTAGTTAGGTACTCTGATTTTATTGGTGTTTACTACAGTTACCAAGACGCTATAGGCAGAAACTTAATGACAAAATACTGTTCAATTCTCCAGCTGTTGCTGATCATTACCACGCACCCTGGGTCTAATATTTTTGCTTGAAGTCCATTTGAAATCACATTTAGTCATCCTTTTCTGTAGTCAAAAATAATGCCATTGTGTTTTTTAAAGAAAAAATGTCTCTGCCAGCTACCTGAGCAGCTAATTAGCTATCTATCCCGCAAACAAAATGTTAGCAGTGCACTTTTCCCCAGTGAATGTTTGTTTGCACGCTCGTTCAACAGGCTAAGATGCAGGACGAGACGTGTGTTCATGTTTGTAAGTTAGACACGAAGGAGACTTTAGCGGAAAAGCTAATGTGGGTTGTTGTTGTTCAGAGTCTGTGGCTCTTGTGTTGTGTAGCAGGCTGCTGTCTGGCTCAGTGTGACCGTCTGCTCTGCCTATGAAAGAACGCTGACATTACTGATTAGCTGTATCAAAATAGGGTCTCCATCTACGTGGACGGATAAAGGAACAGTATTCCGTAGAATTACTGGAATGGAAAAATAGGGGGGCGATATTATGAAAATTAAATTTCTGGTCTCAGATTTTTTTCTCAAAGGAGAACACAGAACAAATAATTTACAGAGCAAATATGCAAGCTGTAGCAGACAAAAAATGCTATTTAATTTCAACTTGGTTGGTAGGTTGTTGATTGTATATTTCAATTTATTTTCAAGTACAATGGTAATACATCTCCAGTGGAATTTCTAGAAATAGCCATACTGTTGTTAAATCTGAATCATTATGGAGACTTGTACATGACTTGGACTGTAACTCACACACTTGAGATCATAAGACCTGACTCTGACTATAACTAACTTGGACTCAATTATTTCAGCCACACAAACCTTATCATCATTCAGTGCAGACTCTGACATGACATTGACAGTTCATTGACCTTATAGAAAGAAAGTGCTCTCTCTTTCCACCAAAGCTGTAGGGAAAACAGTGACTTGATGCAATGTGATTGGACGAGGGCTGAGAGAGTTCAGCAGTTGATTGCATTTATGGGATTATGAATGGTTTGCTTTTTGGTTCAGTCAGTCTAATCAGGTATTACAAGATATTGTCACGATTTGCTGCTATTGCAGGCAACACCTTTAACTGACCTCCCTATATGTAAAGGTAGAAGTGAGAAGACTGGAAAATGTGATGAGGAAACAATGTTGAGAGGACCAGACAAGGTCAATTACTTTCTGTGTGCATGTGCTCTGAGTGTATCTGTACTCAATGTTCGATCAAGCATCACTATCTGCAGTGACATTGTATCTGCAATACATGGCCTAACATTATATTATCTTAATGCAGTATCTATTGACAAACAAATGAGTGGGAGTCTCCTCATTAATCAAATGCAAAAGAAGTGCAAGAGGAAAATGGAAGTGTGATGTGAAATATACTATGGTATAAGAAAACAGTATTGCATTTATGGAGGTAAATGTTACTTATCTTTATGCCCTTTCTTGTTTGTTCACATGCCACAATCCAACACCTGAACATAAACATCTACTATACTGCTCTCTATACTGCATACTGTCTATAGTTTCCAACCCCATCTATAGCAGCTTTGAGTAGAAAGTGGTTGTAGAGAAGATATTGACATTGAGAGAAGCCAGTTTAAGTGGTTCTGGCACCTGCAAAGGATGCCCCCTGGGTGCCTCCATTTAGATCTATTCTTGACTCGGCTGACCGGAAGAAGACCTCGAGGTAGACCTCTCTCCTTTTACCTTCCCATATTTTATCTCTTCACATCACTATGGTTTTCCATTTATTCAGAATTAATAGCACAGGATTAATAGCAGATGACCAACGTCTCAGCATAACTTCCTTTTCTCTTTTAAAGCTATCTCAACAGTCTGTCTTCACCCACACTGACTCTCTATATCCCTCTTTCACACTCTCTTGAACACTATTTGTTTGTCAATGTGCACCTACCTGTCCAGGCTTTCAGTCTTGTAGAGAAATCTGCTATATTCATCCAGCAGAGAGGCGTGTGTTTGTAGAATAATGATGTTGTAAACCACCACAGCTGTCAACATGATAATCATCTTCAGCTCGTAGTTTATCCTCAGAAACACAGAGCAAGAGATGAGGCCCAGTATGCAACTGTAAATTAAATACTAGAAAGACATAAAAAGAGACAGACAGATTAATAACGTTTGAATAAATCAACCAAAGACAATAATGAATTTATAGAGAATTATGATGATGATAATGTTCATCTTCACTTACAGGAAGGTAGAAATTGTTTTTGTCTGTGAAGGCGATTAGTTGTCCATTACAGTAAAACAGTGTTTCATTGGAGGAATTGTAAACAGGAACAGGAGGCAACAAATTGTCTTCCAAAAAGAACTGGGAAAAAAACACACAAGTCAACAGAAATTTGTCTCACTTTTGGGCAGTGCTAAAAAAAAATCTTTCCATCTAAATCCACCACAGAAAACAAACTGCACAATTCACATGCATATTACAAACACCCTGTCTGCTTGCCTTGCATGTCGGCATGTGAAAAGACAAACTAGTCGACATTGTACTTGCAGGAGGAAAACAGAGTCTTGTTAGATAAGAGGCCAATGGTGACAACCATTCAATAATGTCCTTTAAAGTGAACCTGCAGGATAAGATGAGGATTGGCCGCCCCACTGAGCAAAGCCAAGTTAATTTGGTTCATCTGCCCTGAGCGACTGACCCACGTCAGGCACAAAACAAGATTATAATCTCTAGAATCGATTTGTGTGAAGGTCCAAACCAGGGGCCTGACATCGTGCTTTATCACGCAACTTCCCCACAAGCCTTAGGCTACTATTACACCTTTAACCAAGCCTTTTCATTTTTGTCTTTTTTCTCTCTACAGAGCTAAACAGATAAATCTGAAAACTGATGGAGAAGAGCAAAATTAAAATGAAAAGGTTATATACAGTATTCCCTTATCACCACATGCAAATGGTGTTGGCACGGCTATACAGTACAGGGAAACCATAATATTCATGTTTGAAAAAGCCAACTGATATACTGCTTGGCAAAAGAAAACAATGCAAAGAAGATATTTTTCTGTAGTTGATTGTGTGGTGAAATATCCAGTTTGTTTGAGGCTTAATAAACAAAAGAAATGGAAAGCATAGAGATAAACACTACATTAAAATGCTAGTGCATCTAAAGCCCCTAACCATGATGACTGAGACATATTTACCGCTGTGGCACCTCATCCTTTTTTACTGTTGCAACACATTAAGATTTGAGTTGTTTTAACATTAAGTAAACTCAGTAAGACAGCAATGTAATGTAAGTTTGTTTGATGAATAAGAATATGACTAAACAAAAATCTAAATCTAAATCTAAACAATGCAGGTTCCTATTTGTTTACTTATTTTATTTGTGTGACAACATGTTGCATTCCATTACCTTCTAATATGTCATCCACAGGGAAGCCTAATTAGTGGTATCCCTCCCTTACAGCAGTACCTGCACATAAAAGCTTACCATGTTGAAGACGGCCATTATGAGTATTAGAGCTGTGGTTGTCATGGTGAGGGTGATGCGAGGCCATGGCTTGTTGGCAATAATGACTGATGACCTCAGCAGCCACATCCAAGAAGTGGAGGCGCTTTTACTGCAGTGCTGCAGGGATACGTGCACACAACAGCACACAAATACAAGAATGTATGAGTCAAAGTAAACAAGAGGACTTGGGAGCTGAGATATTAAAGGTCGCGGACACATTCAAACACACACAGAAGAAGCACACGGGAACACAAGCACATGTGAACTAATTAGAATGAGTAAATAATGCACATATGCATATGAACAGACACATGCACAGTAAGAAATTCATTTTTTCTGTTGAGCAAGGACAATTAATGTGAAATAAGTTCACACACTGAAGCACCTATTACTGATTAACTATTAATTGCCTCAGCAGTGCCAATCAACAAGTTCAAGAGGCAATTATGAAAAGAGGGGTCCTATCAACTTAATGGTGCATGCTGCAATATAGTTCAAACTACATGCAATAACAGCGCCACAAAATGACCACTACAAGTGATTCCATCATGTATATAATGATGTAAGCAAATATATAGCTTCCAACAAACCATTCAGGCTGCAATCATTTTCTGACTTTCATTAAAACCAAAGCAAAGCTAAAGGGGTTGTTAACTAGCTTCCGCCTCCTACTTCACTAATCAAATCCTTATAACGGAGGGCAAAGTTTGCATGTTTTTAAGAGCAATACACAGTGTGCAATCCTGCTCTTCCTTTTAACCCAGCAATATCACCTGACAGGCCACCCAATATAGCATTATGATTTTAATATGTTTATTTACTACACTTTTATTGATGCAAAAGTGAAATTTTCCCAGGCTTGAGCAAATGCTGGTTGTGCCTGTTACAGTCAAATTATTTTTCCTCTTTGCAGCACGGCCTTCAGCTGACTGCGTTTCATTGTGAGACAAAGACAGTGAAAGCCCAAATCATTTGCTTGATCATCTCAGAGCAATATCTGAGCATCACTGGGGCTAAGTGGATGTGACATTTGAATAGCTCAGGGATGTACATTACAACACAATAAAGTAAGGATGGCAGACTGTATTATGCACCAGCGGTGATTACCGGAAATGTAAAACTAGTGGAACACATTATTTTGTTTTGAAAACAAGGCATTTGCACGCAATTATCACCTCTAGATCATACGTTCAAATAATAATATGTATGATTTGAATGAAACATGTGAATGAGAATTAAAAGACAAAATAACAGAATTTCTCAGAGTTGATTTAAGTAGAAGATGCCTAGTTACACAGTCATAGAACCAGCAGAATATGCAAGTCAGTTCACCAAATAACCATGTTTGACCTTTCTAAGGTACCTAAGGCACATTTCACATGTTAAGTGAAATATGTGATATGTTTCATGGGTAGCTAGCTTGGCTTAAAATGCTATATTGGAGATTAAGGAACCATTTTAATGTTGATCTCTTGTGACATGAGGCTGGGACGAAAGAACTGAATGTGCTCCTGAAATTGAAAGACACTTTTCTGCAACACTGTGCCAAGTAAACTACATGCATCGCAATTATGGAGTCTAATGTTCCCATTCACAAAGAATCCATGAACTCCAGGCTGATTCTAAATTATTACACAGGAGCCCTAGAATAAGCTGTGACGGGTATCTGCAAATTCCACAAAAAGTAGACAGTGACATGAACTAAAGCAAAGACCCAGCAATGCCAAATAAAGTTGACAAAAGGCAGCAGGAGTCTTCTCGACTTTAGCTATCGAGTGTGTTTTGTTTTTGTGCCTTGGGCAACATCCACGAAGAGCACAGTACAGATGCAGCAGCAGATTCTCACTTGCAATGAACTAAAGATCAGAAACTGGTTAGAATGCGTTGTATAGGCCTGCGGCTTATGGAATTTTATAGCACTATTAATGTTTTAATAGTCATTTCTTTTTTCTTCATTCTCTTTCCTTTTCTGGTCTTTCATTTATTTTTACTAGAGAGGGAGTATCACAGAAAAGAGCTGAAGTAGCGTTTGAAGCCCTACACTATCTTCCATTGGCTAGATATAACTGCAGTGGCAATATCTACGGACATGACTGCCCACTCTTTCAAAAGGGCATGTAAGGGTATTGTTAGCAATTCCATTGTTAGACCTATTTTAGGGGGGCTAAAACCCCATTAAATGTATCCTAGATTAACTAACTTAACTCAGCCTTTTCTAAATGATTGATAATGCAAACATACAGTATGAAGTATGCTGTAAACCTCAGAATCACAAGATCCAGTTTGCTATGTGGGGAAACAAATGTCTCCACTACAAAGATGAAAATAAAAAATATGTAGTGTGACATTTTACTAAAGGATCTGTGCATGTCTATGTTACCCAGAAATGAAAGGATAATTGTCTTGTGCACCAGAGCATTGTGCACAGGCTCTCTAAGGTGCAGGGGGGAAATGAAGAAGGAGCACCTGTTTTATGCACGGGGTCAGGATTAATTTTTGCCCTAAGGTCACACCAGAGCACTTGTGTTAACCTGAGGTGCACTTAGGGCAACAACAAGGGCACTTAATGGGTCGTTAAACTGACTAGAGGGGCACTTCGACCACTCATGTGCCTTTGGTATGACATTAGAACAAACATTAAGTGCACAGGTGTACCACTGGAGAGCGGTCATATCCTGGTTAAATACACGTATTAATATAAAAGGACCCTTCTAAAACAACGATGTTTGCAGTAAATGGATGTACTCACCAGGAAGTGTCCAATGAAACATATGAAGAGGATCAGGGAAAGAATAAGAAAAGCCATTCCAAAGGATATTCCCAAGACAGTAGTCCTAAAAAAAATACAATATGTCAACTAGTTCACCAAGTTTAACTCACTCAAAGTTTAATGTCATTGTGCAAAATGTCATTAGCACTGTAATGTTTAGTACATGTATAGTAATATATATTGCATAAGAATAAATATACATGCATTTTTTTTCAACACTAACAGAATAAAGCATTGTGTTAACAGTAATTTTACTCCTGTAATAGTTTGAAAAAAAGCACACGTACTTTGGAAGGACGAGAATCTGCACAATAAAAATGCAGAAAAAGATCAAACAGGCGCAGGTGACATAGTATTTGAAGGCCGGCAAGGTTGTTGCTCTGTACTAGAAGGATAAAAAGAAGGTAAAGTTTCAACAGAAGGCTTTAAAAACTGATATTAAAGCTACTTCAAAGGCTCCTCAACTGTGCACTCAGACACCACAAGTCTCACTTCAATTTACAAGATTTCAGAGTAAGCTATGTGTAGGCAAAGGAACAAGCAGTAACAATATGTTCTGTGATTCTCTTTGAAACTGCTATTCCACTGTATCCACTGAGGGGTGAATGATGCCAATTTACTTGTCCTGCCTCTTACCTCCTTCTCCAAGGATTTGTTGTGAAAGAATAACGATATTCTCTGGATGTCCTCGGACTTGAGCCACTGTCTGGAAGCATTAAGACATAGTTATAGACCAGATAAAAAGGAGAATACAGGCACTGTTAAAAGTAAATTATATGTGTTCATACAAAAAATTGAAGATTAAAGTTTATGTATTTGTTCAGAATGTTCAATAGGAGTATGGCAGGTATTCAATACAAGTTCCACTACATTAAGAAGATACAGTACATGCCATCATTTGCTTTAATGTTGCCATGTTATGTTTCATCAGTTGTAGTCTTAGCAGACAGCACATCTTATCAGTATTACGATGATTTCCACAACTTTCTGCATATACTTTACTTTTTTGCACAACAATATTAAAATTATTAATATTTGTTGTTTTTAAAATGACCCTTACTTTTGCGAATTTATCCCATCAAAGGTCCTGATCATCCTCTCGTTAAGTTCCTCCTCAAACCGTTTCTTCTGAGACTTTGTCCTTTAATGGGTAACAAGAAGAAAAAGAGACAGAATATCTTTTAAATTCACATAATATTCGTCACACATCAAAGCCTCCAGCAGAAGTCTAGTCTCATTAAACATCTTGTCGTCTGTCTCTGTACTGTTAAGGGATCTGGATAATCCTGCCAAAGAAAATTGTGCTGGAGATGTAAAATGAGCAGCTTGCCTTTCTGATCTCCTCTGGAAGTGATACTGCCCCATCGGCACATCCTAGACACAGAGCAAGAGGAGAGAGATGGGTTACAAGCTACAGCTGAACTCCCCCATCACCTAAATCAAAACATATGTGTAGGAAAAATTACACACAGCAGTGTTGATCTTCCCATTCTCATTAGTCATGCTGTCTCTGTGGTGCAGGTTGGCAAAAGGCTTGGCTGCTCCCCAGGACTCCAGGTAGCGGGTCATCCTGACTGAGGCTCTCATCTTTGCTCCGTCTATAGTGTGTCTGGGACGATAATGATGCTGTGGGCTCCGACGCTCCACCTGGACAACCATGGAAATAGTGTCATTTCATTGCATTTAATTCAATGTCCAGTATCTATTTTACTGTATGTCACGTATGTGCAATGGTACCTTTGGGTTGATGACCAGATAAGTGATGACTCCATGTTCCTTAAGGTAGGGGTCTCTTTCTTGTCCATCCCCATCTTCCACCTTATAGGCACCATTCAGATGCTCCAGTGTCACTGAGGTGATGTGGACTCGCCTGGCAATGAACATTTCAATCAGTGAATGGTTTTCCATGAATATTAAGAATGGATCTGGGTATTCTTCTGGCATCCTTCAGCAAGGATTTACAGTAACCAACCAGACAAAACTGATGCAGATAAATTGTGATAAAGAGTAAATGTATCACGAAGAATTTCTGAAAATTGCACCACAATATAATGCAATGTTGCCTTATTCAAATGGGAACAAGTGCTTCTGTTTTAACTCACCCTGGTACACCTCCTGCCTCCATATGATTGGCCAGCGTGACATCATGTGACCAAACATCATACTGCCATTTCTGGAGTCCAATCACACCACACAGAACATTCCCAGAATGCACGCCGACACGCATGTTGATATCAACCCCTGTGGCATCTCGCACTTTCCTGTCATGCAACAAAAAACAACTCTTACAAATGTGGAGTAACAGAAAATTGAGAAATTGAGAGAATTGAAACACTGGAAAAAAAGAGAGATGGAAACCTGCCACAGTCATTTTCACGTTTTCGGAGTAAACCAAGACTGTTAATAAATATGCTAATCCTGATTTCAAATTTTCCTCAAATTAAACTTTTCTCACTCCATTAATTCTGTCCCAGCCCTCTCCGCCTTGTCTCAGACTAATGCCTAGAGGTGAGATAGGACCTCACTCTTACCACCACATGTTTGATGCAGCTAAATTAGCACTCAAGAAAAAGTCTCTACATCTAAGCTAATGGTTAGCAAGTACTTATCATTACGGAGGGGGTGTTTCAATACATGTAGTTCAAAAAGCACTGTGTTTAAAGGCATATCCAAACAATCTCTGAAATGCAGGTAGTCAAAAGTAGTACCTAAAATTTCCAGAAGTGTAATGAGACTCTTGAGAGTCTTCAGGGCATAGCTGAGTTAACACACACAAGAATCAGCATGAAGCAACTGTTTTGCACTGCGAGAGGCATTTAATTTGTTCATTCAGTTTTCATGTGGCTGCAGTATGATGAATGAACCACTGCTGTGTATGCTTCTCCATCATTCTTCATCATCATTTACATCCATTTAATTTTAAGCCAGATATTTTAACATATTTTGACATCACTGACGCCAAAGGTCTACCCAACATTAGTTGTGCAGAGTTGGGGGATGCTTGGATGATTAACTAAGACATACTGTTCAGTAACAGAGAAGCAAGCTTTTCAAAAATGGGACTGTCGCACTGTTATGTAACTGGCACTTACTTGATGGCCTCACACATGTCCAGACCCATTTTCACACAGTTCTTTGCATGGTTCGGCAGAGACTCTGGCAGGCCAGACACACAGTAGTAACAGTCGCCAAGGATTTTGATCCGCATACATTCATTTTCCTGCAAATAAAGAGGCAGAACACAGGCTCAGACACACGGGGTCAGACAAAGGTCCCATTGACAGACAGTACCGGCAGCTTTTTAATTCAATCACATAATAACCCTTTGAGGGAAAATCCACCCTCAGATTTTTTTTGATTCAACATGCCTTATAGCTACACTGTGTTGTGCTCCATACTATCTATCTTACTGTGATTGGAAAAATGGGAGTCTCTATATTTTCTATGATGGGTTTGTCCATGTATGACTGAACATCACCAAAGACTTCAGTAAATAAACAAGCTCTTGCTCTTTGATTTTGAGAGGCTGATATAAAAACCTAATACAGTGTGTTTACCAGTTATAGTTAAGATTGCTGGGGAAAAATAGGTTTCTGTTAATATATTTGCACTACAAATTGTATTGTATCTGCACCGTAAATATCTCAGTGTGAAGTAAAATCATCTATGTTTTGACCAGGTATTTGCAGGAATGAGGCAAATTCATCACAAAGAAACAGAAATAGTGCTCATCAATGCGACATACATCACCTAAAGCTGGTTTATAACAGTGTTAAACATTTAGGGTGGATTTTACCCTTCACAAGATGTGACAGTGAGTAAGATGTGAGTTTTATCGTTTAGCCTCCAATGAAAAAATAGCACTTTGTTAGATGCGTTATTTAATAATGAAATGCTTACCTTGGCAATTTGATCAAATTTGCCAAACAGCTCATTCAGCATGTGCACCAGTTCTCCAGGTGAGCAGTCACTGGCCAGCCGTGTAAATCCCACTATATCAGCATACAGTATGCTAGAGATGGAAAAAACAAACAAACCATGAATATACATTTGGGCTTTTCTATATGTAAATCTGTACTCTAGGACACATATACAGTATATGTCAAATATGTGCCTTACAAGTACAGTTCAGTACTGCTTGGCCATATAAATACAAATAAATAATACATGCCTGACATTAGTGTGTCTCTGGACATAGAGGTTGTGAAAATTGTTTGTGTTCTCAATCTGGCCGAAGTTTGGGCCCTTCAGTCTCTGGATGATCTCAGCTTTCATCACCCGGGCAATGTGAGCTGGCAGCAGAGACAACAGGAGACGCTCCTAATGGAAGTAACATAAAGAGAGAGGAAGTAGCATCACAGGGATGGTAAATTAACAGATTAGCAGATTATTAAATTTTTAAACAATCAACATCTGTAATACAATTACAAGGTTTCACATGGGAAAACATGTAATTTATGATCAACAACCACTTATTTAAGTGGTTTGTGGTGTGTGATTAAGTGTTGTTTTGTAATCACACAACAGTAGAGCAAAAATCTAATGCTGACGCATGCAAAAAGACACCCAACACTTTGTTCATTTGTTTCAGCTTCAGAATCTCTCACAGAGATTCATTGCTGCATTACCGCAAAGAATCACTCACAGTTTGCCAGTGTCATGACCCAAAGTTAAGCGTGATTAGAAGTAATGCAAACGATAAATGAGAACAAAACTCTGACTTTAGTAGCAAAACAAGCTTTGAGATCCAAAGGTTGGATATTTATGTAATCAAAGTATAATCACCAGGGACCTTGACTTGCCACTGAAAGTTTTAAATTTTCAGCAAATTGATATTTAATTGAATTCAGTCCTAATTAAATTCTGAAGCATTAACCTTTGATGACAGGAGGAGACAAAAAGCTGTCACCATTATGTTGCCGGCCTCAATGAATGCTTGAAGTGCTAAGTGAAGGTTAATTGGGCACTTCATTGTGTCAGGTTGACTTTCTGTAACAAAAAGTAATGATGAATGTAAAACAAATGTTTTATAGTGCTCATTATTTTACTGTCAGCAGCAGCAGAAGTCAGACTTGATAGTTATTTGCCTCACAACTTTTCTTTTATTTAGTGGTACCTTAACCATCTCTCTCTGTTTTTCTCAGGGGGTATTATTCTAAGCCAACCTGCCCAGTAATTAGCAAATAAAACTCCTCTTAGGGTGAGAGTAAGTTCAATTTGGAGAAAACACTTAATTAAGCCAATGTCACCTCCAACTTCACAAGTTTTCTGCACAATTGATCATCTCCCTGCTGCTGCTGAAGCTCAGAGGGTTCTATGTGAAGAAAAGGTCTATGGTGACTGCTAACAAACGTTGCCAGGGCTTTGGGTTTATGATGAATTCACATAGTCCCCCTTGGACCACTCATACCGGAAATGTATGCACTCACTGTACTGCAGGGCACTTTGGATAAAAGCATACAAACGGCATATATTATGAGCGGCCGAGAGAAATGTGCCTCTACACGGTTACTGCCAGCTGTCGCAGGCAGCAGTAGCACTCTAGGGCTACTGCAAAACTCTCCACCCAAGGCACTTTCAGCTTCACTCATGGCAGTTGTAACAACACAAGCTGAATTCACCATAGGGATAACCAGCTCCACCCCAAGCCTGGGCTTTCACAACAACAGCTGGAATTGCCCTCTGACTGAATAGCTACCCAAAAGCTACAACTGCAGCAGTTGTAGTAAAAAGCTAGCCACATCTCAGGCTTGCACAGCAGTAAGCTTTAATCAACACAGTGCTAATTTCTCACAGGAAGCCACGCTGCTCATAAGCAGCAGCATCATATTCACCTGCATTAACTGTACTAACCTGTTCCACCTTTACACACAGCATGTGGAGAAAAGCACAAATGCATATACACACATATAATGTTGCGGGTTGGCTGTGCAAGAAGAAAGTATTTTTGGAAATGGCACCTGCTGCTTAGAATTTCAAAGGGGTAATGAAAATGAGGTAGCAAAGAAACTTATCTTAAAAAGGAATCCAACAGACTTATGTGGAAAGACAGATTCAATGGGACAATTACTACAAGTTACTTTCTGTTTCTCCATTATGCACAGTAGGACAAAGACAGGAAATGCCCCTTTAGTTATGTAACAATGAGGCCCATCATCAGTTTTGTTAAAATCTTATCTCCAGTATTTGAGATACTGGATGTGACCAACAGCACATTAAGCAAATGTTGTAGGGCCTGCATACGTTAAACAATGTAATTCTGAAATTGTCGTAATGGATGAATCGCATATAATTTCCTGAAGCTGTATCAATATCCAATCACACACGAAAAAGGACCGATTGTTGGATGTACAGATGGACCTGGGCAGATCAGATAGTCCATAAACTCATTTCCGGACTCATTTGCTACAGATTAAAATGTAGTTGCAAATATTCTTATATCTTGTTCTATCGACTGCAAAGATTCCAGCCAGCAGCCATAGGATGCTAATGAGCCTTCACCACAGAAAATTTAGCGCATGCAGTAGGCTCCAAGGACTCAACCTAATCATCACACTAACTGAGGTCATTAACAATTACCGCATTCTGTAAAACACAACTCCTGACACGAATCCTCTGCGGACTCCTTCTCTTCCTAAACCACAGGAATCAAGCACTGACACATGTTAGGTAAAATTCTGCAAGCACAGCAAGGATATAGATAGTAAAACAAACAATTAGCTTTAAAATGCAAGCCTCAGTGGGGATTTCTTTGATCAAACTGAACAGTCACTCAAGTGTAGCATTAACAGACGGATGAAAAAAAATTCCTACAAAAACAGAAGGTGTAACAAAAACCCTTTTTGCATCAACATCAGCTATTTTGCTCTGGATTAAATTTAAAGTTTTAATTTATTTACTCTCACATTTGTCGCCTTACACAGACATTGGCCCTCATTTATGAAATGAACGTACGACAGAAAACTGGGCATACGGTCATTTCCACACAAAGCTCGGCATTTATCAATATCGACGTGAGCGGAGGCAACGATCAAATCTCACGTCAAGTCTCAACTCGTGTACGCACGTTTTCGAGTGAGTGTGGACTTGCGGTGCAGCGTAGTAAATCTGTCGGAGGATTGTTAAGACCATTCTGACGCATATGCAGACGTGTATTCATCATTTAAAAATATGTAGCCTGTGGCAAAATAACAAATATGTGTCATATATCCCTAACATAAATAGGTATTTTCAAATTGTTTGCAATTTACGGGGTTAACAGTTTTTGATATAAGATTAATTTATAGACTATACATATCACGGATGTATAAATTAAATATTCAAACATTGAGTCTGATTGACCACAGCAACGCTGTTGACCGCAGCAGTGATTTCATTCCATGCAGCACTCTTCCGATGCCACTTTTCAGGCTGCCAAATAAAACTGGTTGTTTAATTGAACTTGTGACGTCAGCGTTTCTATCTTCAGGTCGGAGAAGTTCCTCTTTTTGGCCGGGTTACGTTTCTCTCTGTCGTAAACTCTCGGGGCGAGGTGTCTGAACAGAGAATATATAGGGTCGTGATATTTAAATGACGATTGTTTTCAGCCGCCACATTTATCAACGTCCGATCATTCTTACGCTGGGATTGGCGAGATACGCACGTTTCATGAATCACACGTGAACCCTGTCGTAAGATGATTTCTGCACTCGGATCTGCGCTGGTTTCTACGCTAGATTGATAAATGAGGGCCATTGTCATCGTTGTCGTCATCATCATGATCATCATTATCATCACTGCCAAACTCTCCTCATTCATCTTGCACAATCCATTCCTCATTCATAAACATTTTCACTCCCCCTCATTTTCATCATTACTGTAATCAACACCATCAACACTACTACATGTACTCAGCCACTCACTGCCTGCCTGCCTTTCACTCGCTCACTGGTCATTAAGACTTATTGACCACTTTACCTGTTGTCTCTTCTCAAACTCCAGTTTAATTGGGGACTTGATGCAGTTGCAGGTGTCCTGATAAGTCTGTTTAAGTGCCA
>NTHP01000236.1:95931-144782 GCA_003416845.1 Oplegnathus fasciatus
TACGGTCATTTCCACACAAAGCTCGGCATTTATCAATATCGACGTGAGCGGAGGCAACGATCAAATCTCACGTCAAGTCTCAACTCGTGTACGCACGTTTTCGAGTGAGTGTGGACTTGCGGTGCAGCGTAGTAAATCTGTCGGAGGATTGTTAAGACCATTCTGACGCATATGCAGACGTGTATTCATCATTTAAAAATATGTAGCCTGTGGCAAAATAACAAATATGTGTCATATATCCCTAACATAAATAGGTATTTTCAAATTGTTTGCAATTTACGGGGTTAACAGTTTTTGATATAAGATTAATTTATAGACTATACATATCACGGATGTATAAATTAAATATTCAAACATTGAGTCTGATTGACCACAGCAACGCTGTTGACCGCAGCAGTGATTTCATTCCATGCAGCACTCTTCCGATGCCACTTTTCAGGCTGCCAAATAAAACTGGTTGTTTAATTGAACTTGTGACGTCAGCGTTTCTATCTTCAGGTCGGAGAAGTTCCTCTTTTTGGCCGGGTTACGTTTCTCTCTGTCGTAAACTCTCGGGGCGAGGTGTCTGAACAGAGAATATATAGGGTCGTGATATTTAAATGACGATTGTTTTCAGCCGCCACATTTATCAACGTCCGATCATTCTTACGCTGGGATTGGCGAGATACGCACGTTTCATGAATCACACGTGAACCCTGTCGTAAGATGATTTCTGCACTCGGATCTGCGCTGGTTTCTACGCTAGATTGATAAATGAGGGCCATTGTCATCGTTGTCGTCATCATCATGATCATCATTATCATCACTGCCAAACTCTCCTCATTCATCTTGCACAATCCATTCCTCATTCATAAACATTTTCACTCCCCCTCATTTTCATCATTACTGTAATCAACACCATCAACACTACTACATGTACTCAGCCACTCACTGCCTGCCTGCCTTTCACTCGCTCACTGGTCATTAAGACTTATTGACCACTTTACCTGTTGTCTCTTCTCAAACTCCAGTTTAATTGGGGACTTGATGCAGTTGCAGGTGTCCTGATAAGTCTGTTTAAGTGCCAGCTCCATCAGATGCTTGTGGTACGCCCCCGCCATGTTGCCACACATGAAAATGATAATATTGGCCAGAATCTGTATAGGAACAGAGGACGGACAAAGATGGTATTAGGTAAATATCAGAAAAAAATCATCTTCAAGTCAAATATATTAATGGGTGACTAGTAATCTGGCATTTATTTGCAAGAGCAGAAACAGAGCTGTAAAAGAGAATACATTCAACATTACAATCTGTTGGTGTGTTATCTATTGTACACAAATGAAAAAAAAGCCATTTTATCTCCAGTGGCCACAGTTTAAAGACAACAGCATACCTTATATCAAGGATCAGATCAAAAAATAGCTGTTTTCTCATGTTCCAACATGAAAACAGTAATACGCTTTAGTCATTCTGCCATTCAAGTCCTGAGGAGGTAATGTTTTTTTATGACATGAAACTAAGGCTTAAGGAAAAACCTCCAATGTCAGAAATAGGGCAAAAGCTTTTCCTTAAGGGTACTAGGCCCTGGCAGCTGAGATCCTGCAGCGCACACTGTATTTAAGGGCAATGTGGCCTTCATAAACAACACCGCTTAATTCATTTTCTTGTGAATCAGTTATGTAAAGGAAACCTGACCTCGGAGATAGAGAAATACAGTACTATGGTAAGATGGGCCCTCTATACTGCCCCGGCTGAGTTGTTTTTTTGCCTAAAAATAGCATTATATATTCCCCGCTTCAGCTTTACTGTGGCTTGATCAACCTTCCCTGCACCCAGCCCAAAAAAGAGAAATGAAAACCAAATCACAAATAAACCCAGTAGCTAATGATGTGTCCGCACCTCTTGTCTATATAAATAGACTTTCCCTTGAGTTCAGGTTCATCACACACTAGGAGGCCTGTCTGTTTCTTAATTAGTGTTATTACGGCACACACCACATCCCACTACAGGCTCTATTTGACTATGGCAATGGCTTAAGTGATGAAACTGCTGTTAATCATGGTCACACTTGTGTCAGGATCACTGATGATATAGGTCATCATGAGTACAATAAATCTTAATTGACTGTATTTATTGTAATAACTAATTTTACTAATGAGTAAGCAACATTTCCCGACCCACTGTACTACACCTTTGTTAATAAATCCAAGCTCAGTCTAGTAAAGAATAAACAAAACTCATGTTTGAAATGTGAAACTCATTAACACGTTGACCACTGGATAGCTCTGTGAACTCCGGGATCTTCCAACTTTTATCAACTTTAACTGAAACAATGGTTTATCTGTGGTTTTCTCCATCACAATGGCCTTTATAATTGCTGATAACCATAAATCTCTATCAACAAGACAGTTATATTTCCAGATTTGGTACTTTCTCAGCTTTATTTGAGCTTAACGCTCACATAACATGCTAACTTGTTAATGTTAGCATCATTTTCAGTCCAACTTCTAACTCTTCCTTGTTCACTCACCCATTTGTGCATCAGACAGATGAAAGCCAAGTCTGACAAAGTAAAGCTGAGCCTGATATGTCTTAAAACTTCACAGATCACTCCTTTTGATGTTGCTAACTTGGCATTTTCTCTGACATTACCCTCAGGCCAAACTTAACATTTTCTGTTACTAATTTTAAGGATCTAAAATATTACCAAAGATGTCTCCATTTGTCATCCATTCAACAATTTTGTTTTCCCGTGTGTACTGTACACAGCATTACTAAAAACCACAGAGTGCAAATTGCGATTTATGAGAAGTACAGTCTATTCTATTTATTTTCATTTCAAAACAGTACTTTATTTTCATTCATATTTCATGCATCCCTCATGGCAGCACTGCACATGAAGCTTCATTAGAGGAACTATTATGATAGGATGTGGCCCAGTGATGACAGGTGAATGTATAAAGACTCAGGAGATCTAATAACCTTGAGCTCAATATTTCGCAATATAAAGCAAATGGACAATTTCATGGATCTCTCCCATTGCATTTTATAAAAAAGCAACATCTCCTTTACACTCTTCCATACACAGTCCCATTCCCATTCTCTCTTGTTTGCCTGTCTCGTCTCATTCTCAACAGTCCCTTTCACTTGCAGCCTCTGTCTTTCTTTGCAGCATAATGGTGATCCTATTGTCACACTGACCATTGGCAATTTGCTCTTTCCCTTTTCTGACGTAAACATGCCCAACAGATTTACGGTATATTACAGCACTAGGAGAGTAAGTCTTTGACCTTCTGCACAAAGAACAAACACTTTATTTCGGTAAAACATACAAAAAACAAAAGTACGAAATTACCCAGGTCATGTATTTTTCAACTCACAAAAGTTTTTGGGAATTGTTTAGTTTATGTAGTTTATATACTCAGTCCATTAGACAATCAGGGTTGCATTTAGATATTTATCAGTTTTTAAAACAGAAAATCTACATCAGTGAATCTTTCCTTTTACACTGTTAAACTATTTAGCCTATCTATTCTGAAATATCTATCTATCTATTATATGTAACTATACTTATGAGTATATACGATCTGCACATAGATAGTTTCATATATGGTTGAAAACTTTGTCTTCCAATTCTACTTTCAGTGTCAGTGCTAACATGGTAGAGACAAGACATGACACTTTCTGCTGTTCTATCTTCAATAACAAGACAATGATTAGTCATCAGCACAGTTCAATAACTGTTTCATAAACAAGATCTAGAGCGTGCAATATCCATAGAACAATACACAACCAATAATAAACTCATAATTAAAGATGTATTCTACGACTCTAATACAAAACAGTTTTTGTCAAATTCAGTGAATATCTCCTCACGTGCTCGTGCACAGGACAAAATAATGCTGTGAGTTACTCGCGTGAGTTTGAAGGACCATGGCGTATTTGTTTTGCTGTTGAGTCTCGGTGAGAAGCATTTTTCTGGCATGGTTTGAGTCCATAGAAAGTTATTCTGAATGATAACCTTTATACTTAAATGAAGCACTTCTATCCTGATAGGAAAGGTCTCTTCTAAGGGGACCATGCGTGCATCCATAGGGCACAAGGGGTCACTGAATGGTTTCATGAGTATGAAAATTATGTGAATCATATGCTATGGCCCTTCGCAGTCACCAGATCTAAAACAAATTGAACACCTATGGGAGATTTTGGACTGATGTGTTAGACAGCGCTCTCCACCACCATCATCAAAACACCATATGAGGGAATATCTTTTGGAAGAATGGTGTTACATCCCTCCAGTTGACTTCCAGAGACTTGTAGAATCAACGCCAAGGCGCATTGAAGTTGTTCCTGTGGCACGAGGTGGCCCAGCACCTTACTAAGACATTTTATGTAGGTTTTTCCTTTAATTTGTCACCTGTCTGTGGATGGGTGACAAATTAAAGGAAAAACCTGAATAAATGAGTGAAGTAACATTACGAATGCAGATCCGGTGGCTCTGTTATGCCGTGGGGAGCATTTTGCTGGCATGGTTTGGGTCCACTTGTCCCCTTAGAGGGAAGGGTCACTGGATGAGGATGACAACGCCCCTATCCATAGGGTACGAGGGGTCACTGAATGGTTTGATGAGTATGAAAATGATGTGAATCATATGCTATGGCCTTCGCAGTCACCAGATCTCAACCCAATTGAACACCTTTTTTGGACTGATGTGTTAGACAGCACTCTCCACCACCATCATCATCAGAAAACCAAATGAGGGAATATCTTTTGGAAGAATGGTGTTCATCCCTCCAGGAGAGTTCCAGAGACTTGTAGAATCAATGCCAAGGTGCACTGAAGCTGTTCTGGTGGCCCAACACCTTACTAAGACACTTTATCTTGGTTTTTCCTTTAATTTGTCACCCGCCTGTATATATATCACATGAATATATTCAACACTGTGAATACACCAGCAATGTACCTGTCTCTCCTTTATATTTGACAAAAGCAAACATCAGGGGCAGAGGCTATGTGCATGAGTGTGGTCTGCTGGCTGGGTTTATGTTCACATTTATTCACTGTATTTGGGCCCTCTTGCTGTATTATCTCCTCGCTGCACATTTCCAAACACTGAAAGAAGTTTGTTTTTTTTTCAAATTAAAGGCATTACATTTACAAGCCTGGCTTAGTTCATGGCTGTTTATTTTCCATAGAAAGTCTGACAAAACAGACTGAACTTTGTGCTACAGAACAGTGTTCAGAGCATAGGGTTCAGACAAGTACACTAAATGACTGAAAGCCAGGACAAGAAGATTTACTGAGGCCTTTGTAAGCTGCTTTATAAAAAGGTTTTTTCCAAGCCCATATATTGTATGCAATATTTTATAATCTCGCTTTAAATAACTCTAGGGCATCATCATACTGAATTGAAAATCCATTCAGCTACCCATTCATTCTCTCTTTGTCAGCCTGTCAATTACAAATTAGTTGCACTAGACAACCCAAAAAATCAGCTAGAAGTACCTGTTTCCAATTCTGTAGTCCTCAAACCCTACATTAGATGTAAATTACTACTTCTTTGTGGCTGGTGGGGGTGGAGGTGGTGAAAAGGAGTCTAGGTCTTGGTAGATTGACAACTTCGTCACTACTTTTAAGAAGCAAGTTCACTAAAGTCTGATTCGCTGCTTCCTGTTGACTCAGAAGATTTCCTTTAAGTGACCGTACTTGACACCAGAATGCAAAGATGGATGGGGTGCATTTTTCCATTGGAGTTTGTCTTTTTTTTTTAGACAACAAAAACTGGAGAATGATATTTTTCCATCATGCTGCAAAAAGCATAAACATAACAAACCTATTTTAAGATGTTTTGACAAACCCTGCATCCAGTGGGTCATCAAATCACAAAAACTAAACAAAACTTGTAAACAGTTGCCTTTATGTATAAAGTTTTTTAACTGCTCAGCAGATTACATTCAGTTTGACCTGGGTGCTACTCTATTAGCTGACATCTGTTCGACAAGACAGATTTGTTAGACACTGACAGCAATCCACACCATCTCAAAAGGTCAGCTATGTGAATCGACTGGCTGTGCGAATCATCCGTAACGCACTGGTACCCAATTACAGATAACAGCAGGGTTAGGTGAGGATGGCCTCTAAAGGGCTTTGAGCTGGTGAATTCTGGGATTATCTAAATCAGAGAGCTAAGCCCTATGCAGGCTATTATGGCACTACCATGTGTAGAGGAAGCCAACTATCTAAGATCAGTGTGATGGTGAATCTTGTTTTAACGACCTGTTGGCAACAGACATCCATCAGATGTACTTTCAAGATCCTTTAACAGAAACTACATACAAATGAGCACCAATAACTTTCATTCTACACATCTTCATGCATTCTACAAATATACCCTCTTATTTGAAGAGAAACTGTGAGTGTGTCAACAAAAAATAAACGAGAGAAGTGTGGTGGGAAACCTGAATCCTGGGTGACACACAATGAAAACATTGCTGCGAGCTCAATTTTCAAACAAAAAAGAAGAGAAATGAAAAACCAATTTAGTTAAAGTTAAATATTAAGTCAGCAAAGGTAAAAGCCTTCATTTGGATTCAAATGAAGCCCTACTTCCCTTCAAACAGGTAATACATGTAATATGCAACAGCGGCTACCACTGCACTACACCTCTAATTCTATCAGATAAAGCTTAAACAGAGTGAAACTTATATTCATATTTTTTAGTATTGCTGTGAAGCCAGTCACAGCATGAGTTTAAAGTCAGAATCAGAATATTCCAAAGTTCCACACATACATTCATTAAAAAGTTATTGACTTGGAAATAAGGCTGTAAGGCAGAGCTGTGTATAGTTTCAGAAAAATACCAATAAAATAATGTAATAATGCATCACTGTCGCACCACACTCCATGCAAGAAAAAATGGAATCAAATATTTCTAAATGTTACATGCACATAAATCCAGACCCAACAGGAGGCTTTCACCTCTTCAATAAATAAGCTGGTTCATTAAGACTCCAATGAGCCAGCACTGTAAAGTTTAATGGACTTGACAAAGTGAAGATGTCAGCATGGTTCCTTCTCACTTAATACCCCTTGGGCAGCTTGTATGCACACTAAAACAATGCACAAGAGTGTGGACATTTAATGGCTGCCATTTACAAATCTCCGATAGAATAGACTGTTAAAGTAAATTAAAAATCTGACATACCACTAATGCACGCATACTGAATGTGAATATGTGTGTCAGTGTATGTGCCTGTGTACATGCATGGGTGTGTTTCTGAAGGAACAGTTTGACATTTTGGGAAACATGCTTATTCACTTTCTTGCTGAGAATTAGATGAGAATATTGATAACACGCTCACATCTATACGGTAAATACTGTATACAGCTAGAGCCAGCAGCCAGTTAGAGCTGAGCTTAGCATGAAGACTAGAAATGGGGGGAAACAGCTAGTCTGGCTCTCTACAAACTCTGTAAAAAAATTCACCTACCAGCACCTCTAAAGCTTACTAATTTACACGTTATATCTTATTTGTTTAATACGCTCAACAACCAAAATGTACAAACGATATATTGTGCTTTTATGGGGGGTTATGTGTCAGACTGTTTCTTTGCCAGGTGCAGTCACTTCTTGGAGTCACTGTGAGGTTGCCAGGCAACCAGCGAAGACTCTGGCTGCTGGCAATGGCTGCACATTTACTTTACATACAGTGACATCAATTTTCTTATCCAACTCTCGGCAAGAAAGCAAATAACCATTATGTTTAAAGGTTCCTTTAAAGGGCCTTCACACTGTACTTCAACAACAACGTACTATTTTATGTCCACAATGGGTTTATTTAGCTGTTATCCTTTTTTAGTCAAGCAAGCAGATATAAACAACATTTTTGTTACCGTTGGCATGGTTAAAGATAAGCTAAATCTCCTTAGTATAAATACAGTCTTGAGCTGTAAAATGTTGGGCAGGGATGCATTAGTGAAACAGTTAGGCTAAATGTAGCACATGCGCACATCAACAACAGTTGGTAGAATAACTACAGGTATTAAGGCAAATCCAAGTGGCCTTTTTGTTGCAGTCTTCAAGATGTTAGTGCCTCTAAACAGCAGTTGTTTCAGGCATAGCACAGAATTTCTCATAAATCTTCTTCACCAACTTCTTCCCAGCAGATTACAGTATCTGAACCAGTGACCTTTGCATCCCCAACTCTGTAAGCAACTAATGAAAAATGCATTCAGAGAGAGATTTTATTCACAACTCAAGTCAGAGTGCAGTCAAAATAACAGCTCAGCAACTCAAATATAAGGATTTACCTGTGGCCTTCTGAGTTGTTACTATACATGGACTGCACTTCCTTAGCATATTCATGTAAAGTGATATTGCTACTGGCTAAAGCAATTTACTTTAGCACTCTCTAAATAAATTACAGCATCAAAAAGAAATCTTCCATTCAGTGTACCTGTAATTATTTAGGAAGGCCAAAAAAGTCAGATAGAGTAATTAAGTCAAAAAGTGTGTCAGCCAATTTGCCATCTGATTGAACAGTATGTTGTAGTGCCACAAATCCATCAGCCTCGCCTTGGCAAACGCTACATAGAAAGCTAGAGAGGTAACTACTGGACAGCAGTTACCCTCTGACACATTAGACTTACAGCACCCTGTCACCCAAACCTCACTGCTCTTATCTAAAAAGGATGGTAAGCCTGAGCCTGTCCTGACACAAAGGGTTAGACCGACACTGGCATATTGCCAGAGAAACACAGAAGAAGACAATGCATGCATGCACTCTCTCCATCTGACGCACATAGGCACACAAAAAAGCACGAATATACAGTAGGCACACAGACAGAAACACATATACTATACACAAGGAGTTGGCAATATGGATGAAATCCTCTCTTACAGTACATCTAATTTCAAATCTTAATATTGGGGCATATCATAATATAGTTCTTTTCTAGAAAAACAACTGAGAAGGTGTTACTGGATAAAATGACAGACAGAAAAGTCTGTTTTGGGCTAATCCAGCAAATAATTGACAAAATCATATAAAAATCCAACATTGCAATACTGTAAAGCAGTCCTGCTCATTGTTTTATAACATTGCCCACAATTACCTAATACAATCACTGATAAGAAAGAGATCACTAGTGTAGTAGAAACAAATGAAATATGACAAAAATCCCTCATGGTAGACAAACTGATCACTGTATATATTGTCATATTGCCCCACGTGCGTAACAACTCATATAATCTACATGCTGTGCCTTGCTGTACATGTTAAAAATTACAAGCCATCACAACGATAGCCAATATCTTCCTTATGGAAAGAGGGACATATGAACAGTACTGTATGTATGAGTGTATGTAATTTTGATTCTCTGAACTGTATCTCACTTGCTCACTCACTCACTCAAAGCAGCACACATGATAGAAATACAGTATTTGCCATTTCCCAGCTCTATGTCAACACACAAAGAAAATGGCTTCTGATCAAATTTAGCCTACAACAGAATTGAAATTCAAGGCCTTATCTCACAGATCAAATCAGGCTACATAAAATGATTAGTGGTAGATTACTTAGATGCCTTTGTACATTACCAGTTAGTTTGGATCACTGACCAAAGTATCACTGTGTCGTATGTCTCAGAGCCAGAGGGAGATATCAACCTTTCAGTGCTGAAGATATAGAAAGATAATTTAATAATAACCATTTATGTCCTATTTCCTCAAGGGTGTTTTTTCATTTCAAGTGTGTGGGATTATTATTTCTTAAAATTGTTCATATTACAACACATATCTTGAGCATTTATATTGCTAATGCCTTCGCATGGCCTGTATCACTTATAAATTTTGTCTCACATTCATGCAAAACGATTGCATAGTAGAATGCTAATGCTGATGGACTTTATATTAGGTACAGCTTGTATGATACACCTATTCATTTTACACTGATGTGAAAGTTACACAGAGAAAAGCCCAAAATGTCAGGCTAACTGGGATGAAACATACTTTCCAGTATGCAGTTGGATATCTGTGACAAACTTGGTTTCAGATAACAACTGATTTATTATTGTTTACTGTTCAGAAAGACAGATTGCAAATTTGTCCAATTAGAAGATACACTGCTGTTCTCCACAGATCGTTACCTCACCTAAGCTATTGCATTTCATTGGGTTAAATATTATCAATATCACCATTAATATCACCATAATTTGGGACGGATAAAAATTACGTAGAAAAGATACTGACAAAGACAAAGAAATGTGAAGTTGAAGCAAACGTTACAATACGTAGAACAGAGTCAACTGATAAGTAATTGTAATGGGCAAAGTTACAAGCCACCCTGGCTGGAGCTGAATACAATTGTAAATGTTACTGCATCTGTCTGAAGTGCTCTTATGCCATAATACATTTCATCCTATTCCTACAATTCAAATGAACACGGCGTTATGATGTGTAGTAGAAACGCTGCTTGGTAGGGAGATTGCATGAGATTTTTTAGATCCAGAATAAAAACACAATGTAGCTACTGTCAGGTCTGTAGAAACAACACATTAGGCCTCCCGTCTCTCTCACTATGAAGCTTAGTGTTTACAGTTTTAGTTTTACTTAAGGTTCACTTATTAACTTTGTTCAGAGCTTTCAACTGTATCCCATGGCCTTCTTCAGCAAAAGGTACTTGCTCAGGTGTCATGATGTGACCTACATACAGAACACAGCCCTCCTATCCAATCACTTGTTCAGTTCTGTACTTGGGTTTACACAATGAAACCTGATCGAGTTCAATCACGGAAGAAGGCTGTGGGATACAGTTGAAAGCTCTGGAAAAAGCCAGTAAGTTAACTTTGGCATTACAGTATTTTATCAGAAATAGAATGTGAAGAAATATGGGATTGGGAAAAATGCCTTTAAGCTGCTGATCAGGCACTGGTATAATTAAAGTAATTAAAAAACTTTTTAATAAAAAGTTTTTGCAGTGGAAATGGTACTTTTATTTTCATGATAATTTTTGTATGTTTGACTAATTGATGACTGATTGTCACCTGTCCAAACACCGATAGTTACCAATTTGTTTTGGGAAAATAAAAAACAAAAATAATGAGCCACAGTTGTACTGCTTGTAATGTGGTTTATGGATACCAGTTAACTGGTTTATTATCGTTGGGTTTTAATTTTTTTAAGTTTGAAAACAAGGATGCAGTGACATATAATCTGGTTTTGATTATGGATATTCTGAGTGACCAGTATCATTAATATCTGGTGGCAATTTTGGCTGGTGATATGAAATATTTTGATTCCAAGCTCTGTAGGGCCAGATCAACCTAAATCTACCAAGAACCTTAGCATGCCTTTTATTTGATCTTCCCAGCTGCTATGGGCAAATATCATTGTATAACGAGAACCAGCACCCTACTACTACAAGTGCTGAAGTGAGTAAGCATCAGGATATTGGATCCAATATTCCCCTGAAAGAAGAACAAGCCACTCAGAGTGCTGTTTCCATGGCACACTGAATGTACTTCCATGTGATTACAGCACACAATGATGAGTTATACATGACCGGTGATGTATTTTGCACCCAACAGGCACAAAAATGAAAAGAGAAAAGAGTTTGAATCATTTCATAATTGTACTTTTAAAAATCCTGTGTAGAAGGAAACCAAGTATCATCACTACCAAACTATAGAAAAATGCAATTTATTGAGCTTTTTCATCAACTTCTTTTAGCAAATATGTGTGCATGCTGCAGCTAGGACATGCATGGGACAGTCTTCCTCTCCCTACCAAAAGGGGCCGTTTTTGGAACTCGATGCTAAATGGCCTTAAACTACTGACACAAAATATACAAGATCAAAATATGTAACCATTTATAACCTGGATTTGGAAAAGATATTTTTCATGATGGTGATTTTTTGCTTTTATATGTATTTCAACCATAAAATCATAACCACAAATACAGACTTGCCCCTAAGCTCAGTCAGCAAGCTGATAGAAAACAACATCACTGTCACTGACAACAAATAAAATACTGAACGAAACATAGAGCTGCCAGGATTTGGCGGAGCCTGTGTTTACTAGTGGGCATTTCGTTCCTTGGCAAAGGCACGTCTAGCCCGGCATGCCATCTTGACTGCCGATTGAGCAGCAATCTGTCTTCTTCCAACAATGCCTTTGTAACTTGACACACACATAGACTGTACAAAATATTAGGAATGCCTTCCTAATATGTCTGTCAAAGTCATCTCTCACAGGGGCAAAAAAGCCACTAACAATACAAAGTCTTCATTAGCAGGTGGAATCAAAAGGCAACACACCCTTTATTTCGGTTCAGTCTGATTAAAATGTTAAAGTGTTTTGTGTTTTCTCCTCTTCTCTTCTTGTCATTCATTCATAGTCATTCCATATTCTTGATCAAATTTTACCACTTCAAACATTAAAGTGTTTATACTACATATCATGCTCAGGCACTTCACTAGCTGAATTATTTTAGGAGCACTAGATCTCTTAACCAAGTGCCCTTTCAATGTATTTTTTTGCATACTTTTGCAAAAAATATCTAAATAAGATACTTCTCCCTTCTTTCAATGCATGCTGTCTGTTCCTTAACCCTGGTCGGTCATCACACCTGGTCATTTTGTTTTGCCATTTCCATTGTCTTGACTTTCCTTCCATATTTCTCTCTTTGATTTTGTTCTCTTCTGGTCACAGTGTCTTTGTCTGTCACACTTGTCCATCACTATTTCCTAATGTTTTATGTCTTTCTGTTATTCAGTTGTCATTGACAACAGTACTGGGAAATTTAGCAAGTTTGTTTTGCTAAGAAATATTTTAATGATGGAAATAGCATAATTAATCATTTTTTCTACAATTCAATTAGGAAGTAATCCACACACAAGAAGAGCTGGCAGATAGTGACCATGTAGCACACAGCTCCAGGCTGCCCAGATGTCAGTATGCCCATGCAACAGTTACATATGAAAGAAAAGTATAACAGGCCATCACAGCAGAGTGCACAGAGTCAATACAGAATATTTGTGAAGGTTTAAGAGTAGGGAATAAAGAGAGACATGAAGATACAGGCACAAGAATAATCATCAAGTACTAGGATAGAGCTCTCGTTGCACAAGCTGTCTATATTTATTGTCATTATGTGCATTATTTTGTAAGTCTATGAAGAATTATTTTTTTTAAAGGAGCACAAGAGATGTTTTTCTGTTATCAATAGTACAAAAGTACGATATGTCTTTTGAATATGATACTATAAATGAACCTTTAGATTTATTCTTCAAGCGAAAAAGGTTATTGTTGTCCTCATGTTTAGGGAGGCTTTAAAAGCTGTCTCAACCAGCAATTTTTCCAAAGGCTGGACAGCTGAACACAGGGTATCAATCCTTTAGTAATGCCTGCAAAGAATTTTAGAGTAGCAGTCACATTGTATGATATAAAATTGTACCATTAAGATGCAACAGGGCTGGCAAACAGAAATACACTCAGAAAAGGTGTAGAGAAGAGAAATTTACATATAGGAAGTCACTGAGATGACTCAGTAAAATAATAATCACTAGGCCTTTTTGTATGCTAGGAATGCCCTTTGTGATTTGGCTCTGAAATGTTGATGATCCTGGTCTTTGAAATGTATGATTAACAGTGAGGTGTGGCTTTTGGGACATGCTTGTTAAATTAATGTGGTTTCCTTCATGCATTAGTTGGAATTAGCCAAAGGTGTATTGGCAATCACTGACTTTTGGAATCGGGATTGAATAAGTTCAAACTAATTAAAGTCTGCATTAACAAGATAATTGGTCTCCCGATATTGTTATTTCTTTGTCTTTCTCGGCATATGCCAACTGCCTGAACATTTTGCGCTTGGAACAGCAATACTGCTGGAAAGAGGGTGACCTTTTAATAAAGTAAAAAAAATAAAAAAAAACACATTAGAATTTCTATCGCTCACCTGCTATGCTAAATTAGTTTTAGTTTAAAGGTCACATTTGTTTGTTTGCTAAAAATACAGACTGTATGGTTAAAATGACCACAAATGTTAATTTTGTGAGCAGGATGGGGAAACATTAAATATCTGGAAAGGAAAAACAATTCTATTAAGATTCCATCTGGATAATAAAACAAACCAAAACAAACAAAAAAAATTTGAAATATGGATAGGGCAGGATATAGGGTAGCTATAGCTAACTAAAGCAATATACAAGGTTATAAGGTTTAAAAATGCTGATTTTATTACAGTACCATACAGGGTATGTTTATAATGTTTCATAAGACCCATGTTAGAAAATTCGGCTTGCATCTTCTGTTCTTGGCAGCAGGATGTCGAATGGCAGAGAATAAAACAGCTTCATGTGTGTTAGTTTGCTTGAAGTACAGTGAGCCCCTTTAGTGTGTATTGGAAAGCAGTGCTCTCTGGGAACTGGAGGTATGTAAACCTCTACAGGGAACTGAGACACAATTTTGAGTACTGATTGTGATAACTGATTGTGACTAACTGATTATGGCAATATATGGCAAAAAACTGCTGGTTCCAGGTACATATTTACCATACAGAGTCGAGAGTGGTATTAATCTTCTAATCTAACTCTTGGCAATAAAGCAAATAAGTGTATTCCCAAAATGTTAAACTATTCCTTTAAACTTAACTCCTTTGTATATGCAGTGAACTTTCTGTTATGACACCCAATTATACACTAGTCAAGTCACTAATTGATACCGATTAATTAATAAATGAATTGTGTTGAGTTCAAGTACACAGAGATGTGTGCATATTCTGGGCATAGTCTCTGTTCTATTGTATATCAGTGTGTCTCCTACCATTAACCCACACTTATATTTGATCACCTTACCTGCCACACTACTGGTTCCATGTGATCAGCTGTGGTGGACAGGCAGACACTCAACACAATGGTGTGAGAGGCGGAGGTCAGGACACTGGCGATGATGGCATCCCGCATAGAGAACGGCAGCATGGTGTAAACCACAAACACAATGAACAGGAAGAATGACACCTGTGGAGAAAGAGACACACTTATGACACACCTGCAGAGCAAAGCGGAAAAGAGAGAATGAGAAAGAGAGCGAGAGAGATGGATACACAAGAAAATACGGACAGAAATAACGTTGACAGTCCGGAGGGGAAACAAAGAGCATGACCCACCAAGTCTGAAAAACACCAACACTGCTTGCTAAAGTGAGGTTTATTTATGTACAGCTGCATCAGCGGGATCAAATATATAAAGAATATAAAAATCAGGCCTGCTCTGAGAGGTATTCGATATCAAGCTAGAGACTAAACAATAACAGGAAAAAGGAGGAAGGAACGTATATTTGTGCCATTAAACATATTTCAATGTTGCGTACTAAATAGTCGATCCATTATAACATTCATAGCGTCTTCGGCTTACCTAAGCTCCCTTGATTGCAGGGACCAGAAAAGAGGACAATCAGCTCTTACACTTCA
The DNA here is from genome assembly GCA_003416845.1 of Oplegnathus fasciatus. Classification (NCBI taxonomy): domain Eukaryota; kingdom Metazoa; phylum Chordata; class Actinopteri; order Centrarchiformes; family Oplegnathidae; genus Oplegnathus; species Oplegnathus fasciatus. The sequence continues at coordinate 111,381 of NTHP01000236.1, forward strand.
AACCTGACACCTCTAATGTAGCATGTAGAGTGCTTCCCTTTTTACCCAAGCTCCACACATATACAAATACACACACATACACAAATACTCCTTCTGCTGCAGGGTTAAAGCAGCTCATCTGCTGTCGCGCATGGATAGAAAGAGGCCAGTGTTCTCTCAGGCTGCAGCCAGGTGCCAGTTAACCTTTCTTGGGTTATTTGCAGGGCCAGTGGGAAAGCGGGGTAGGGGTAGGGGGCAGTGAGATGGAAAAGGGGAAAAAGCACCAGGGAGGGAGAGCGACTGAAAATGAGTAAAACAGTACCTCCTCTGTTTAAACTTGGGTGACTAACATACCGTTCTACACTGCAACTTGCTTAATGGCTAACTATGGTAGTGAATACAAATAGTAGCAATTATCAACAGATGGTCTGCTACCTTTAATTCAATGCTTTATTCAAGTTGAAATTGTGCTCAAATAAGTGCTATGTCTTCTGCATTTGTAGACCTCCTGCGACTTTGCTACAGAAAAGTAGGACATATTTATTAATTAGCCTAATCGCAATCACCTCTTGTAGACTACTTATTTTCTCAGTAAAATACAACCATGAAATTCTACAGTTCTTACGGATCTAAAGTACAGCTGACACATTGTTTGACATAATAGATGGTAAAACATATGGTTTATGAAAAAAAAAGGACAATAAATCAATGTTTTTTCTGCATCAATAATAGCTGGCAATTGCCAGAGTAGACTGATTAGAAAACTGAAATTGCTGCAAAATGTGTTTTCTGGTTAAATTTCAACAAGGTTTTCTCATGTTCTGCTTTTGGTTGCTATATGATAGTGTGATCAGCGGGGAAACAGATTGCGACTGCTGCTCTTCCAAGAACACAGAAACAGAGGTCAAGTGAAAGCAACATGTGGAGGTCAGCATGAGGCACAAGAAAAGTTTACACTTCAGACTGAAAGTCGGTTCAGCTGACAGCTGTCATTTTCTCTTGTTAAAAGAATGTTATTTAGCAATATAGAAAACATGCATGATTTGTCATTTAAATACCAAAACATGCATGTATATCAGTGGTGGCCGGTCGATAGAGGGTGCACCTGTGGCGCCCCACCAGCCACAAAGCTCAATTCAGAGTCAGCAAGCATAATGGATTTTTTAATCATTTCAATATTATTCAAATGAAGCTATAAAGTATGAAATTAACAGCAAAAATGAGTAATGTATGGATGCCATCCCAGCCATGCAAAACACACTAATTCAACACTAGCTTCCCCTTGATCTTGTCTCCATCTAATGAAAGTAAATGTGTTTAAAAAGGGTGCAGAAGACGGCGCCCTAAAACCATAAAACAATGAGATTAATGAGTGATTGGCTGAGTAGGCAAACAAGACCTCATACAAGGGAGGCTTACCCTGTTTGTATTTCTCGTGCTATCAAGAGACAATAGACCTCGTTTTATCATAAAATTACACCTACATACATACAGTACAAGATTTAAGATTGGCTTTAAAAAAAATTGTACCACATCAAAAAGGAAAATGTGTTCACTGTATAAAAAAAAAATAAATCAATGTTCAATGTTGTCTGATCATAATACAACATATATGGCATCATTCAAGCTCTATCACATCCATCATGCTGAAGGTGGCCAGTATAGTATCTTTGGGGCTTCGAAGCTTCAGTGGGGGGGCCACTGGAGAATAGGTGCAAGCCTTTGCCAGTAATTTACTGCACCATGGGGACGAAGAAAGAATCATAACAAAAGGAATCCCTTTCAGCAAAGATTATGTTAGGCATCCCCTTATACTTTCAGTTGGTCCATCATTCAAGTTTTTGAACAAATAAACAAACACAGAAGATGGTACCAGCCATTTCTTTAAAAATGGCACCATATCAATTGTTTTCTTGATACACTGAGCACAATGTTAATATTAATACTGGACACTCAGATACACCTTTTTATTAACAACATCATAAAGCTTTTGTTTTTTGTTCCAAAGCTTCAATAATAATGATTTAAAATACAGTAACATTCATTTTTAATTTAGAAAACATTAACATGTATGGTATACATAATGCTTAATGATCCATTCTGCACATTTCCTGTTGTAAAAGCTTTTTAGATGACTGGTGAAGTGCTGAACTGTCACCTCAAAAAGAAATTCTGAACGCTATCCTGCAAGAATGAGACAGTGTCTCTCAACAGCTACAAAAAGCTTCTTCTCATAGGAGTGCATCATATTTCCGAATAAAGCATACCACTGAAGTATATTCCAAACACCAACACTTCAATAATACTGTACTTAGTTTCAAGAGCCTCGAAAATGCTGTTTGACACATGATCACAACGAACAGTAGATTGCCACCACCTGTGACTGACAATGAAAGTAATTTACAATTATTTCCTACCTAAAGAAAAGCATGTGACAAAGCAGCAGCTGTAGTGATGGTTGCTGTTATTTCCTGAGGTCTTTACAGAACACGAAACAATGTCAAATTGCTTATTAAAAACTAAGACCTAGTGGAAATAACCACGGTACCAATGACCTTTTTATTGTGGCATTCCATGTTTAAAGTTGCTGTGCAGGAACTATCGTTTATGGTTTTTTAATTTGATGCAATATAATACAGAAATATATACCATAGTCTACACGTATTATCTTATAGAGAAATGACCACCAGCAACACCCTAAAGTAGGGATGTCCTGATCTGATCTCAAAGATCGGTATCGGGGCCGATCAAGGCATTTTTTTACTTTTTCGGTATCGGCTATATTGAGCTGTTGAGCCTGATCCGATCCTTTGTTTTACGTCAGCTGTCATACAGATGTTTTTACTCGCGAAGCTTTCATGCACAGCAACACAACGAGTGCAACCGTCGTAAACTCTCCATCTCTCCTCCACCCCACTGTGTAGCCTCGGACATACTTTCCGCATTCTGCGTCCGTGGACAGCTGATTTGCGGACAGGCATGCGGTTCTAGTCATACTACAACTGAGGAGTCCATGTGCGTACGTATTTTGTTAAAAATAAAAATAAAAAAGCATTAAGGAGCAGCTTGGATGCAGGCAATTTTGTTCTTAATGCATTGCAGAGCTGTTCAATTGTCAAGCATGTACACTGGATTGATTTTAATAACTTTAATGTACTTGAAGTGTGCACTGTGCAGTTGTATTATCTAGGAAAATAGAAGTATCAGATCTGTATCAGCAGATACTCAATATTAAATGACTCGGATCGGGATCGGGGGCAAAAAAAACTTGATCGGGACATCCCTAACCTAAAGTGACCTTGTTTTCTTTGCTTTTTCTTGTGCTAAGACTGTCTTCTTTCAGTCATATAGGGTTGCAAATAATTGAAAGAAACATATTTCTATATAAAATAGTAATTGCTTAGGGTATTATTATACTGAATGACAGATACAATTACACATGATCTACGTCTATGGTCGTGCCTCTAAAACTGACCACATAAACATACCTTCTCTGCATGCTGCCTGAACTAAATTAAGTCCTTGTAGCAAACAGGAGTGAAGATGCAAAAGCTTTAAGCTCATTGAGTCTCAAAGTCTCAGGGAGCAACCAATTATGACTCAGAGCTTAGTCAATATACAGCTGCGGAGACTGACAGAAAGTCAACAAGAAAGATCTAAACGCATACTGTAACCTGGACCTTAATACAGGGAGCCCATGACTCATGCTGAATGTGTTGACTGACAAGGATAAATGTGGTTAATGTTTTGTGAACTAACGAAATCAGACGCCGGTATGACACATATGAGACCACCAAACAGGGGTTTGAAAAATGGGTTTACTAATTATAGTGTAAAAGTTTGAAAACAAGTAAACAAGTCACCTCAGTGGAAACTTAAACAATGCATATGAACACTAGCAGACAGTGAAACACTGATTTTTTCCCTAATGTTCTAGGGACCCTACCTACATAATATCACTCAATGTGAAATCATATAGCCACCTAATAAATATATACATCATCCTAAGACACATAAAACCTTTAAGAGTGTTGTTTCAAAAGCCATGAAGTAGCCCATTAAGTGTATGATTTGTTTCCTGTATACAAGAATGGAATGGCTAGCTTGGTGGACCACCTGTAATGTTTTTTTTCCCTTTCCAGGTCTATGCCTCCTTTTCTCTGTGAAACAGTATTAATGACACAGCCTTTAATTATTGAAGCCAACCACTTGTCAAGGGGGGTCAAATCTGATGTCCCCTGACCCTGGGCAAAAGCACACAGGATCCTACTTCTTGGTGTCAACTTGAACATATGACAATTTCTTCCTAAAGTCCATAATGATTCGTCTCTCTGGGCTGGCAGGGGTCACTGCTGCTTTGACATTGTGCTAGCAATTTCACTTATTGGTCATGGCAGAAGTATGACCACCAAACTGTACAGCCCCTCAGCCCGACCTTCGCAACAACAGTCTCTTTTTCACAATCAGTGGAGCTTATCTTTATAGATCTGCAGTCTGGCATTTCCATTTTCACTTCTATTTAAGCCGTTTATATGACTGCATAAAACCAATAGCTCCCCATAATAATCCCCTCTGCGTGAGAGAAAATATTATTTTGAGTATCCAGAGAAAAGGGTCTGTTCTGTGTTTTGATTTTTAAACCAAGCAGGGGTGGTACAAAAGATCTGAGCTCAACAAATATGGCACTGCACTTGCATTTGTGCCTCTTGCCAGCTTTGCCCCGGCAAGAATGGCCAAAATACTAAATCCGTCAGAAGTGAGGTGAACAGTCTAGTGAGCCACCCTAAAGGGTTTACTCTAACCCTGTACAAAGCTGCTGGTCTAGGTTTATAGGTAACCAACCTTCTAACTGTTGAGAAGCTGAAGGAGAAACTAGAAGAACAATATGAAACATCCATTTTTCAGTGGACTATGGCTCTGAAAGCAAAAGTAAATATAAAGTTTAATTCATTTGCACTCTTCCTGTCTGTGTTCCTGTGTGTTTGTCTCTGAAGAATTGGAGTTACATTACCGCAACCAAGGAAAGAACTGTTTCTAATCTCTCTGTAACACTGCCAGGCCGAGCTTTAATTGGGCACAGTCCTATTTTATTCTTACAATGTTACGGTTCAGTAATGTTGGCAACAGGAGTTAGGACTCAAACGCAAACATAAAGGCAGATACGAAATGTTTTTGAGTTTACTAAGAAGGGGTTGCAGAAATGGAAAAGTAGGCAGAAATGGCAGGAATGCAATTGTCATGTACCAACATTAACAATCTGGCAAAAAAGGAGGGTGGCTAGTCATCTATTTATGGTGAGGAGCAAATGACAAAACGTAAAACAGCTGTGGAGAAGTGTGTCGGGTGACAAGCAGAGGTGAGAAAACAGGAGTGACTAGTAAGATAGATAAAGAATGGAAGATTCCTGAGGGTGTTGAGAGACAGTTCAAACACAGTTGTGGTTGCAGTATTCCTGATTCTAGGCCAGAACAGACAGCCTTTGATTACTAAGGTGGCTGTGGTGTTTTTGTAGTATGGCATATGTAATAGATTGGAAGCAGTTTTCTTCAGCCAGCTCCTTGTTTTTACCAAATCCCTTCAAAGCCAGAAATGCTCTAGAACACACGATAAATCTAAAATCTTAAAATAAATAAATGTAAGTGCAGAATCAGATGCAGGGTGCACAAACTAAAAAAAAAAAAGCCACCAACGTATGGTTTTAGGACTCAAATTCAAAGTAAACAATTCAATGAATGTGAAGCTACAAGCACCAGATCATCTAGATTTTTCTCCTCTGTAGATGATTAAGAAAAGTGCTATTTATTCACTATGTCAGAAAAGGAATAAGACAGTATTAACTTACTCCCTAATACAAGAGAGAGCTGCTAATTGCTGACAAATATCATCTAGCACAACAACATAATTTGCTTAGAGTCCAGAAAGCCTTTTTTTCTAAATTAATGCTCTGAAATCCAATGCTGCTACTGAATCATGAAACCATACCAAGGATAATGGAGTGGCTGCGTGGGGAAAGACACCTGCTGAATTCTCCTGCATTCTTGATATGTGATGCAGTAATAAAACAGTCAGGTGCTTCCTTCAGCATGGTTAAAGAAAGGACATAACAACCCTCTCTCTGACAATTAAATGGATAAGGCTTTTTTGTGGTCCATCATGGTACAGTCAACTCTGCTTTTGCCCCATGAATCAGTTCCTTGATAATGACACTCGGGAGGGTTCATAAAACAAATTATAGAGATGGAGTGTCAGATTACATCAGGCTTTTAGTCTACAGTCTGTGGCAGAGATTAGTTTACAGGCTGGATTTACAATGTTGAGTGTGTGTGTGTGTGTATGTGTCCATGTGAGCATGTGTTGTGTGTCTGCTATTTAACCCTAAAAAGACACACTGTATATGCTCTTTTCATTTCTAGCTATACTCACAAAACCTGAGTAAAAAGACAGATTTATTGATTTACAGTGAAGATGGAGCAGATTAGAAACATTTAGCCAAAGTGCTTGGTTTGTAATTTCCAGTCTGGGCAGGTCGACCTTGATCCCTGAGATAATCAGTTTTTAGTACAAAAATAGATTATTTTGCATTTTCCTAGTACTCAAACATGATTTAAGAAAATGGCTTAATTACTCCTCCTTTTTACATGTTACTCTGCATCCCTCCATGTGTTTCTCTCTGCCTCCTTCACTTGTATCATCCCCTCTATTTGCCTGTCTTTTCTATCAGTAGTTCCTGTCCTATTTTTTTTCATCTACCCTCTTCTTTACTATTCCAACCTGGCAGGCCTCTCCCTTCACCCCAACTCCCCTTTCCCCACCCCTTCTGTCCTAAAGCCTAATGAGGCTGGTTGTATACTCAAAAAGGAGTGTGTGAGTGCATCTGTGCATGTGTGTGACTGAGAGACGGGAGGGATCGAGAGAAACAGAGAGAAGGAAAGGAGGAGATGAGGCAGGGACCAGACATCTCTCAGTGAGGGGTAGAGGCTGGACCACACAGATAAGCCCATCTCCCCAACGTCAGCAAACACAGAGGGCTTTGTGGGGAGAGGATAAGCATCCAATTGATTTCAGGTTTGAAAATAGAAAGTGTACAAACTAACTCTGGAAGAGTGGGGTTGGTGAGCACAACGCAGCTGAGGGAATATTTGGAGCCTCTGTGCTATTTCTTTTACCTAACAGTGTACTCTACTGACAATGCAGTTTGTACTGTAACTATCTCTTGTTCTCTTACTCTTTCGCTGTCTCCCTATGAGGATGTCAACCCAAATAATATACTCATTTGACAGCTGACTATATGGGGAAGCTGCTTCATGCCACTGGAGTAAAAAAAAAACATACGAAGGACAATAGGGAAATGAACTAGTTTTGTCTAAATCAGAGCAGAAGTGTAATTATAACATATGAAGTTGTAAGTGCCATCTGAACTCAAGTAGTTTAAGCTACGCAAGTCATGGTATTTCCAGCAATGAAGAAGTGGAGTTGGCTTGTTAGCGTACAAGGGCTTTGTGGAAACTAATATGCACCGACATAGAATAAAGAATGAAGAACAAGGAAGGGGGGGGGGTACTTCCAATAGAATGATGTTACAGTAGTATTTGAGTTTAGCTACATAGGAGAAAACTGTACAGTTTGTCCACTATTTGTTTTCAGCCAGTGTTTCTTACCCTGTAAAAAAAAAAGTAACAAAAAAACATTACAACTGTTTTTGCAATGGTAACTGACAACATAAGAGGTCCTAGATCTGGAAAGAATGCACACTAGCCTGTCGAGGATGGTAAAATTCAACAGTGTGTTACAGAGGAAAGAAAAGGGCAAGATATAAGGAGAGCTTATTAAAACAGTAGCAGCACTGAACCTCCACATCAGACTGCATTTCACTGACCTCAACTTGGCTGCTTCTTAAAGCCAAGAAAATGTTATATTAGGCCACATGTGGTGCACTACTCTTGTCATCAGATTTTTAATTAAATAAACAGTATATTACCTCCATGTATTTTAGGTCTCTATTAATGACTATCACTGAGAGATGCTGCCGTGATTTTATCTCTAGACAAGAACACTTTAACCTTTTAGGTTCACCCCTCTATACCACTTGACAACCACTATACCAATTACAGTGTAATCTACACTTCAATGTGTAATGGGATGTTTCCCCAACTGTAGCATTGTCCCTTGTCATGGTGCTTCAGTGGTAATCCTCTTCCATATCATTGCCTTTCCCTCTAACTCTGCCACCCTCCTACCGCAACTCCTCCTCCAGCCTATTCTCTTCCTCGGATATATGACATGAAAACTTTCACTTGACACATCGCAGACATGCAATATATGTTGTTATATATTTTGCAGGATAATTTACACATTTACTATTCAATATACTGTATGTTGTTATATTTTACTGTATACTGATGTGTGGCATTTCACAGAAGGGAAGCAATATATTTAAACAGATGCTTTGTGTGCTTTCATTCATCATTCATTGACAGTGACAGTGAGAAGTCCCTGTTATGGACAATTGACTATGGAAATAATAAGGCCACAAAAACACAAAAAATGTTCCTATTTTAGTTATACAAACAATCGTTTTCTGTTACTTATTAATATAATCCATTGCACACGTACTGCTGTGACTACACACTTGTCTGCAAGTGTGTGAAAGTGTAAATGTTTGTGTGTGTTTGTGTTAGAACACAAGATTTAAATGAGGCAAAAACCACAAAGAGGAGAGTCGGAAAACTCATACATAATGCTTCCAGTACATTCCATTAAAGTGGTGCACTACAGCTGAACCACAAACCCGTCTGTATATCAGCATGGAAGCAGTAAGAAAGGAATGCTCATATACAGAGAGATTTCAAACTACTTCTTTTTTTTTTTTTACTGCCACATTGTTAATTATCCAGACATTTAAGTCCGTTATCTAAAGCGCTTTACTTTGCTGGTATCTTAGCAACTTATCTACAGGTCCTTTAGCTATCACCATTTTCAGTTTTTTGTGTTTATTTTTTGCTGATGTTAAATATGGATTTTTATATTGTGACTATGGGCAGCAACATCGTCATCCATTGACTAGCAACAGCAACACTGTATGAATGACATAGGACAAAAGCTATCATCCTTAATGAGCTTAGGGCTATACATGACAGGTGAGGCAGTGGGAGAGCATGACGCCCTCCCTCTAATCACTGTTTCATTCCCCTACTTCTCATGGCTACCGCCTCGCTACAGCACAGAGAGCATTTAATTAACTCTGACTTTTACTTCGCCTCCCTCCGTTTCTTTTCTGGGGCAGACATCCACTTAGCAACTGCACAGTAACACCAGGGTGACCACAGATTCAAAGACTTGGTTATTAATATAATTGGCTGATAAGCAAATGCTCAGCATGCTCCAAGTCCAGGATTACAAGTGGAGGAACTCGCCAGTCTATGTAAATTAAAACATTTGCCAGGACCTAAATGTAGGGCTGTAACTAACGATTATTTTCCTAATCAATTAATGTGTAGATTATTTTCTCGATTAATTGTTCGGTCTACTAAATGTCAACATTGTGAAAAATGCCCATCACAATTTCCCAGAGTCTAAGGCGATGCCTTTAAATGTCTTGTTTTGTCTGATCAACAGTCCAGAACCCCCAAATATTTAATTTACTATCATATATTACAAGGAAAAGCAGCAAATCCTCACGTGTGAAGTGGAACGAGCACATGTTTAGCAAGAACGCTACTTTTTTTGTTACACTGTGGGAATTTTTTTAGGGCGCTCAAATAAAATGGTAGATAGTAAATATAGAACAGTATACAGCAAATAGAATGTGTTTTGGGAAACATCTTAAAATACAGAAAATGGAAGGACTTTGTTGCAGTCTGTTTTGTTTTTATTTTCATTCAAAGAAAATGCAGGGTTTAATTCTTGCATACTTCTTGCCTCTAGCTTGACAGCTGTAGCACTAACACCTAAGCTGTTTGGTCCGTTTTAACCGAACCCTGGTGCAGACCAAACAACTGAACTCTGGTGCACCTGAAAACAGGGGTCTCAGTTCGCTTCCAAGTGCACCAGAGTTCAGTTCACTATAGGTGAGAACGCAATCTGACCCAAATATAGGAAGTGAACCAAAAAAACAATGCATTGCGGATGATAACTCTCAAATCCATAACTTATTATGACCATACCTCGCTTGTTGTCTGTGTAACAAGGACAAAACAACATAATCCCTCTCTCTCATCAGGGCCCGCCTTCTCCTTCGCTGTCTCGTCAGCTGCTCATATTGTTCGCCTTCTTGTAAAGCATTTGACTGATGGAAACACCAAAGCAAAACCAGAAAACCCAAGACCACATACATTTAGTGTTGCTCCATTATTTCTGAGATCAGGAAGTGTCAGCGAGTTTCACTTGGATATTTTGTCCAATACACAAGCGACCATTTCGACCGTGTGACATTTGTTTACAATGTTTGGTGCACTTGACAAAGTACAATGTGAACGCTAACCGGACCAACTGAAAAATGCAACAATGTTGCAACTTCACCCCCAAATCACACCGAGACCACCAAACTACAGGTGTGAAAGCACCCTAAGTGTCAGTGGCATGGGCAAACTGTTGTTGACAGACACCAACGGTATTGGTAAAGCTGGCGGTAATGGACAGAAATCAATGGCATTTTATTTCTGTAACTTCATTGTAGATTAAAAATGATCCCTTCTTTGCTGTCCCTCCTGCAGATTTACAGATGGAATTCAGTGTAATCTTTAAGATAAGTCTATAAAGCAAGAAAGCTCAAAAGAATTGAATAAAGTAAAGATAAAATAAAAATTAAAGTCACTTTAAAATGTAATCATAAGATATTTATTCAGAGGCTGGGCCCTTCCCTCTCAATCTGAAAAATATAAAAAAAACTATTCCTTTTATTATGGTGAGTAGCGTGTCTCAAGGGAGGCCTAAAGATCCCCATGCAGGCTAATAGAATGCTAATAGTCTTTTTCATTTATCCTGGGGTATTGGCAAACAGCACATATATATTATTCAAAGCTTTTTCATTACTGACTGCATGAAGATATGAGACTCCCATTCATTTCACTCATACCTGAAGTAGGTTCTCTGTTCTCCCCAGTGGTAAATTAAGATAATAAAGTATACTGAATATACTGTATACTAAGGTGGAGCAATGTGAGAAAGCTAATGAGTAATTTCCTTAATCTGTAATACGGCAGCAAGCCCCTAAAAAGACATAGAGTGCAATGCCAGTCAACAATAATATCTCTTCAGATAAGTGTTAATTAACATGGCTAAGATGCAGCAGTCGGAGAGCAGTAATGGCATAATGGCCTGACATTTTTTGAAAGCAGAAGAAACAAATGAATGGAGTGGCGTGTGAATCAGTGCATCTTTAGCTACCTCTTTGTGATAGATGAGGCCACAGTAGACTATCTGGCTTGCCAAGTACTGTTGAATGAGTACAGCTTTCAACTGATGAGGACCTAATGTACTGTGCTGTTTTCAATGAGCCCTGTTGCAGGATGCATATGGCTGTAGCAATGAAGACACTGCTGTTTGTTCGTTTTGCCACATTTAACTGCAGATGTAATGTTGCAGATACATGACACATAGGTAGTATACAGCTCCTGGAAAGAATTGTTAAACTTAAGTCCAAGGGGTAAGGAATACTCTGTATATTTCTGTGTTAAAAGTTGGCCGGTATTTTCTTTACATTAAAATATATGCCTACTGTAACTACATGACCATCTGTCATTTGTAATATACATAGATGCATAATTATGTTTTATTTATGCTTTACATATACAATAAATCCAATCTCCTGTGTTACTGCTGGCTGAAATGTGCAAAAATAGTCCATACAAACTTTATGGGTAAACTGTTCTCAGATCAACGGCATTTTTTATGCATTCTGACTCATATGCTGCTGCATGGTATTGAGAGGGCCACATGGGACATAGTCAGCGAGCCTGCAGTAGTGCCCTAAGAAGCTTGATAAATGCATGGATAAAAAATACGTATCGATTTACACATGTTGATTTAGTTTCACACAACACATCTGCCAGGCCTCCTTCATACCACCTGACTACACCAGTGTGACTCTGATATAAGATCTGTTTGTGTTCTAATCAAACAGTAATATTCCATGTGGCTGCACTCATGCATTTATGTTGACTATGCTATCAGCTCTCACATGCTGTGGTAGCCGTGAAGTCAAAATTCTGTACTTTTAATTCAGCAATTCTAGCACTAAGCATTAAAAGGAACAATCTGGAGGGTTCTGTGGTGGCTCACTGGCATCGCAACATTCATGACCTCTGACATGGAGTTTGTCTACTCCCTTTTTTGCCTTTCTCTACCATCAGTTGTTTCCCTCTCTGAAGTATAAGGAAGCAGCAAAGGACCAAAATTAACAAAAAAAAGGTATGTGACATAACACCAACAGTGACAAAGGGCATAAATTGCCAAAGTAGCCACTGTAATGTATACACATACATACATTTCGCCTTTGTTGTATAGTCTTTACTCTTCACTTTTCAATACTCTACTACAATGAATGCTATTACATGCACTGGTATTAGATATAAATCCTTTGCTCTTCCTTTCTGACAGCATTTTATTGACCAACCACTGGTTAGTTTATCAGACCTTATCACAGGGCTAAATAAATAAAACACAATAAATCAAATTTGAACGATGGCTGGAGTCAGGAACACTTTAACCTGTCCAGGACAGTATTCTTTACGTAACAATCAATTATTCTTTTTGAATATATATGTAAATTACATTAATTAATATATAACTTATTCATATTGGTGAAGGCAATGTCATTTAATGGTTTTTAGTGGACAGGATCAGAGTGTCAGCTGTAGCTGTGGATTTGAAATCAAGCCAAAAAGTCTGACACATAATACATAAACGTGATGTTTTACAGTTCAACAATTATACTTTTCCTTTTAAGTAACACATGGCAAGACTTCAATAACGCAGTTTTCATCCTATTAATATTTCATTCTGATATAATCTCTTGGGATTTTTAAGAAGACTACCGTCTACATTTATTTACTAGCACTCATTAAGGCAGAAGCAAAGACAAAAAAAAACATGATGAAATGTCAGGAAGCACTCAAGCTCGTGCGTGATCAAGCCAAAACTTAAAAGATACCCTGTTTTAGAATGTAGGTCAGATATCACATGAGATGAAATAAAAGCTGAAGGAGATTTTTTTCCAGGCCATGTGAATTACTAAGTCTTGTTTCACATTTATCTATGTTCATTATAACTACACTCCACACTACAGACAGGAGAGAATCGACACTCCACACTCTCTCATCATAGACTTAAAAAAACACATTTGGTCTGGACAGCAGCTGTATGTGTTTAGGTATTAGGTACAAGCCAACTCAAGCTTATTAGAAAACGAGTGAATAAAAGCCAAGTCAAATCTCCAGCTTCTCTTGCTACCAGATTTCATACAGATTTCTGGCAATCAGGGAAATGCTTTTGGACAAGTGTCATGTTTGGAAGACATGTGAAAAAATGAATATGTGCCTCTGACACTGACAAGTGGAAATTATCGAGGTATGCATATGGCTGGGGTTATCTGGTTAACTTTCACAAAACGTGCACACTGCTAAAGCCAACAAAAATCCAACAGATGTTGTCATTCACCACAGGAGAAGGTGAGTTTAAGAGAAAAAAGAGCAAGGGAATGAAAGAAGAAACACACATCAGCAACATCCAAAATCTATATAATCCCTTAGTGTTTATGTGCTTACATTTGACCCATGTTCAGTTTGTTGAGGTACTATAAAGCATTTAATTTTCAAGAGGTAGTCCTTCTTAGGAGTGAACCATGTACTGTATATTCAAAGTTGTTATTTACAATCTGTTATATTGGCCTTTCCTTAAGCCGCTAAATCTTTCCTAAAAGTAACACATCAAATAAATCACATTATGTACCACATGTTCCTCGGCAACAAATAAATTCACCACATAATACATCTCTGTCTTACCTGATCCCATGGACAAATTATCCCACCAGAAAACATAAAAAGGTAACCCATGGCAACCAAGCAGGCCCAGATGACCAAGGAGAAAACACGTAGAAGCTTCTTGAAGATGGACTCAATGCAGACGAGTACAAACACAGCCAGGAAGATAGCCAGCGCTGTGGGCACAGTGATTACAAAGGCCACGTGATCCTCAACGTTCTGAAAAAGGACAGAAAAAAAATAAAAGCATAAGGGAGAGACAGTGAAACACGGGGAATGTCAATTTAAGAGAGCGGGGAAGAGATATGTAATTTATCAGAGAAAGAAGGAATAACTAATTAGAGAGAAAACTAGATTTGCCTGAGAGAGATAAATAAAGAAAAAAAGCAAATTTAGAAGACAGAGACTTCTCGAGGGGGCACAAAACAGCCAAACTGTGTTACAAAGGGCCACTCCTCTAGCTCCGTCTTTCCTCTATAGTGTCCTGAAAATACAAACAACCAAGGTAGACATGTGACTCACAAGCAGTAAATACAGAATAAAACAGATTGTCCTCAGATTTGTCTGCTTTTTTAAACACAACAAGGTGTCACTACTAATATAACTCTCTTTGCTTGATGTAATCTGAGAAAGGAGTCAGTTATAAGATGAAACAAATGCCCTTTTCTCTCTATGCCCTTCACTTGCTTTAACATTCTGTTTGATCCACAAGAAATTGGACAAAAAAACGAAAATGGGAAGTAAATAAATGCTTAAAAATATGCCCTCTGAATTACCCAGATCAAATCTTTCAGGTTTATTTGTAATAAAATAATGCTGTTAATAGACCTGCATGTATAATTTCCAACACTTCTCTCTAATTACATAATTGCTATTTGTTGTTGCATAATTGTTGCTCAAGCTCATCTTTTTAAATGATTATTTAGTATACATTTTAAACATAAATAGGCTGTGTACGTGTAGTATAACTCTATTGACTGCTTTGCCAGTCATCCTAGGAAAGACAAAATACCACCTATCCTGTTGCTGGACATTATCTCTGAGCGAGGTATTCACTTAAGCCTACAGAGTGCAATGTGACAGCTCCTAGATGTCTGAATTACACTGGTTGTACACAATGCCAAGACGTATTTAAATGTGTCTATGGAGAGTCACAATGTAACGCTCCATAGTGTTACACTGTGGCAGGGACAGGACCAAGATTAAGAAAACAAAAAGTAAGGGGTGAAAAACAAAAAAACAGCAAAAGTTAAAAGTAGGAGGGTAAAATGAAAATGAAGGAGGAACTATATTTAAATGATATTAGATGTATGTATTAAATTATACTTTGGGCAACCAGATACCCTACTAGAGAAACCTGTCACATTTGGGACTCCACAAATAGTATCTTTTTTTGTGGTACATTTTAAAATATTCATATACATGGCCCAATAAAGGTAAATTTCAAATAATGTTTACACTTTCTTTACTCTTTAGAATGTTACTCCTGTTTGTACCCAGATATCGTAGTCCAGATATTTTTTAATAGGGACTAACATACAAATACATAAGAAGAATCCAGCTCTTATAAGATCAGATCATAACAAATGATTGAGCACCACAATGTGTAAAATCATCAAGTATAAACTCTAAGATAGTATGGTCAAGAACCTAAGGTTAAAATTATCTAAATATGGCTGAATGTACAAGCCAGGGATCCATATCTTCTTTTCTATACATACTGTGAAAGTTAAAAAAAACCTTTTGTACTGAGAGAACATCCTATGAAGTGAGGAAAAACCCTAAAAAGCCCCCAGTGTTAACCAGCAGCAAAGTTGAAGCCACATCCATAATGGATTTGCTGCTGCCTTTCTGAAACACACTTAGATCTGAAAGTTCTAATAAAAATTTCAGGAGTTTCTTCAAGGTGGATGTAGGAGGATAGCACAGTCAAATGAGTCATTTGTGCAGCCTGTCTTTGCCAGGCTTCATCCCATCATTGCTTTTCCAGTAGTGTGACGGGGGATGGAAAAGGGTCACGATATGGATATGCAGGCAGATGTGTCACATCCTCACTGGCACATTTGGCTGTGTAGGCAAGGGAGTCTGTGAAATACACTGATATCTACCAATCAAACTTCAATTTGAATTCAACCCCAAACAGTCTTGTGTCATATTGTTACTGGGTGAATGCAGATTCCAACTTTTTATATAGTTTCACATCAGGGATACTAATTTGCTCATTCTTGTGTCCCCATTCATAAAGACAAAGCTTTGTTTGGTCTTTAATTTTTGATCTTTAAAAACTTCAAATATCCACTGTGTAAATTACACATCATAATCCTAATTAACAAATGTATTATTTTCAAGTTCTATTTTAAACTAGTGTTGTATGTATTAACAGTCCTGCATGCTGTTATATTAAAATTGAATTACGTGTTGTTTTTTATTCATTGCAATCACTAATCAATGAAACAAATTCTTATTCATTCCACTACTGTTTTCAGAAGTGACCTAACCATCAACATGTTTTTATGCCAGTCTATCTCACGATGCTTCTCTTTGCATTTTTCCTCCTCCTCTCCATCTCTCTCTTTCTCCTTCTTCAGCCCCCCACCCCCACCTTCCCTCTTTCTCATGCACACAGTCAATGCACTGGGACAGGAGAGGATATGTGTGGCTGCAGAGAGCCACAGAGAGTTTGTCTCGCCCAGAGCAGAGCTCCAAAACAGCACAGGATTTAGGTCAGCCAGCCAGCAGGATGGAGGGATGATAGGATACAAATAAAAGAGAGACAGAAATATGAGGAGGTGAGAGATGACACAGACACGAGAATGTAGAGAAATAGGGGATGACGGAGGGAAAAAAACAAGGGAATAGCAAAAGTCATGCCTATCCAGCACAAGGATAGAGTATAAAGGAAAGAGGATGTAGGACAGATAGACTGAGCGGTGGCCTGACAGGAAAAGGCATTTACTGAGACGCTTGTTCATTGTGAGCCCACAAAAACATTCCTACCAGAATGTGCGTAATCATATATTTAGGGTCTGATTATAGGGAAATATTTTCCTTAAAACTGGGGATTTCAAAGCCCTTCCTTCCAGTTGTGGAGCACCCATGTTTCTGACTCTACATTAATACTTGCAATTACAATGCTGTAGATGCTGGTTAACTTATACTTTCACACTTTAACACAAATACCGCCAGTTGGATCAAATAAAAAATCCAAAGTAAAATGATCAATTAGGTAATTCATCGATATAAACACCAGTTGTGGCTAAGATAAAAGAAAGAAAAAGAAAAAAAATGAATGATAACTAACCACTTAAATATCTTCAGACAATAAGAAAAATCCCTATTTGATAATTACAGTACTGCAGCATGTAGAAGGTTATTAAAACGCAATCAACTATCGGAAAAGTTCCCAGATTAAATATGATTCATCGACAGATTGTTGTCTCTTGTTGACTAATTAGGCATAAGTGACTCTGTTTTGTCTTGATTGATTGTCTTGATTGCATGGAAATGCAATGGCTGACTCTCCAACCACTGATGTTACTGACCTCACCATCTGTTGGTTGTATGTTATAGTGTATTAAAACAACTTTACCATGCAAAACTTTTAATTTTCTTTTAGTTTTAATTTAGTTTTGTATGTTTAACTGCAATACAGAAGTGTTCCCATTGACTAATTGTGTTCTGGTGAATTTCGTAATGTGCAGGGTGATGTGTGTGTGTGTGTGTGTCTCTCAGTCTGTCTCTTTCACTGCATTTTAGACTAATCCCTTCTTAATAGCAGACTCAGCAGAGACAGGGAACGGGAGAGGCACTCTCGTAATGCAAAAATGTGACATATATAAAAAGGCTATGTTAGTATATCCTCTAAAATGAATCATTAGATTGTGTTAATGTATCATTATGTTTTCTTTCCTTATTTTGATACATATAATCAGGCAGGTTATTTAAGAGTTAAATCACAGCCAGTCAAAGTGTTTGCGTTTTTTTTAGTTCAGAATGTCCTTTTATTTTACAGAGTGCCTTGCCTTCACGGCATTGGATTTTTCAGGTTTTTAGAGCGAAGATAACCCTGTCAAAATAGTGACGGAGGGAAACATATCTCCTTTCTGTAGTTCAGTCAACCATGAGCTCAGACAATAACTAAGCCCCTTATTCCCCCCTCACTTTTATCTCACCCTTCTCTTCACATTAGTGCTGCAATGAGGACCGCATGCTGTGAGTGTGAGTGTGCGTGTGCGTGCATATAGGTGTTGCACAGACACACTTGTATGTGTGCGCACGTTTGTATGTGTGTGAGTCTATGAAAGAGGGGAGCTCATGTATTGTGTGTGACTAGCCAGTGGATTTTGTGTGTGTATGTGAGTGCACATATGCACATTTGGGAGCACAGGATTGGCAAGCCAGTCAGCGTGACCCTATTTCTATGCGTGCTTATAGAGTCGTACAATATGTGTGTGTGCACCACATGTGCCTAGATGTACCTGTCCACACTGTTTACAGACCTTACACTTGATATGAATTTCCGGCACATATTGTCATCATAATTTACAGCCCACACACAGGGATGTGTAACGTCCATATGTTTGGATGGATTTATTTGGAAACTCTTTTAAAACCTTTTTTAATTTGCATAATGCATCTGTGTGTGTTTGCATATTGTGAATGAGCAGCTTACCAGTCCTGAAGCAAAGAACACAGTCAGCAGAGCCAGGCAGGCTCCCATCACTATGAGCAGCAGAAACACAATCAGAGGATGCTGCTGGCTCATACAGTAGTAGGACTCATACAGCCAATCCGGGGACCTGTTCCGCTTCTCATGACCTCCTCCTCCTCCTTTATCCCCTTCACCAGACTCCCCTGCCCGGTCAAGGAGATACCGCTTCCTTCTTATTGCTTCTTGCCACATGGATCTTGGAGCCGAGAAGGAGGAAGAGGAGGGAGGGAAACTAGAGGAGGCAGAGGAGGTGGTCACTGCTGAGGTATTAGTAGTTTCCACCACAGATGAGGGGCAGTTGATCTGTTCCGCTCTCCTGCTGTTGTTGTTCCTGTTGGGGACCCTAATGTGAGAGCTCCTGATCTCCAGTGTATCCTTCGGTTCCTCCTCCACCTCCTCTCTGAAGTCCTTCAGGCGGAGACAACTGAAAGCTGAGGCTGAGTCTGAGTCAGAGGCAGCGTGCGCTGGCCGGAGAGGTGGCAAGAACGCACCGAGGGTAGAGCGCAGCATCCTCCTCTCTCTCCTCCTGCCAACATGTTGGAGCGGGAAATGAAGGGGAGCGCAGAGACTGAGTGCTCTTTAGAGTGAGAGAGAAAAGTGGGAGGGAAGTGAAGGGAAAGGGGAGGGAGAGAGGGCTAAGGGGGAGGGGAGGAAGAAAAAGAAGGTGCAGCAGCAGAGAGAAGTCAGCAAGTGAGAGAGAAAAATTACTACACATTTATGCAGTATGTATCTTGTAGTATTAATGCAATGTAATACACATGTTTAAAAAAACAGTTTGATCTCAATCCTGGAGCTCAATTTTGCAGCTCAATCCTGGAGATGATGATTTTTAGAACAGAGATAACCCAGACCATCACACCTTATCTTTTTCAGTCTTTCACTTCCCTCTCTCCTGCTGTCTCTCCATACAGTGCAAATCTTACTGCCAGATTTGTTGAAACAGTTCTCACTAGTCGAAGGTGAACTGGTGGCAGATGCACAAAAATATAGAGGAGAAAGGAGTTATCCACCAGAAGAGGTCAGTTTTAAAAAATGGGACAGTTAAATTTTCATGTGAAAAATATGATACAACATATGAGTTTAAGAATATCAAAGGCTGAAAACATCAACTATGTCTTATCAAAACTACTTGCTTTGCTCAATTGTGTGTCATAACTGAGTGGTTTCCAGATGATGACTCTTCTGTTCTTCTGTGCGAACGAGCAGCTCAGAGAGCAAAAAATGAATAAAATAAAAGTGGACAAACAAAAAGAACACATGGCATTTGCTCAAATACTGCATGCTCACACGCAAAGACGCACACACACTTCACACACAGGGGCCAGCCAAAATATGATGAAAGTGGTGCTGGCCAAAATACTGCTTTTATAAAGATGAATAAATGATGACTTCGATTCCTCTAATCCCCTCAAAACATAAACAACCTCATTTGAGTGCCGAGTTTGAATTGCTGAATTATTACTGCACAAAGCAATAACTCATAATTGCGTATATTCATATTTATAAAGAATATTTAAAGACTTGTTACGGTTGTCACTTGTGTGTGTGAGTATCTGTGAGTTCATTGCAGACTAGTAAATTTATTTTGCAACCTTCATTCATGTAATTAACTGGGTGGACAGCCACTTACAAGCTGCCAACCACAGATCCATCAACTGTGAGAGGCTGAGCATGTGTTTATAATGTTTTTCTGTTGCAACATACCTTCAAACCACCTGGCTGTCCCTTTCTATTGAATATGCCATAGCTTTTCCAATAATAATGCCACACATTTTCTAATTTTTTAAAACAAAGGCAATTTGCATATATTAATGCATTTACATATGCAAATGCACATACGCACATAATCATACACACAGACTTGTATTTTGAGCATGGAAGGTAAAGACACTTAATTAATTATTTCTTTTAAGACAAAATCTTTGGAGCCTGTGACTACCTCCAAAACATTGTTCCAAAAACAGAAAATTAGGCACTGTATTCAAATTAGTTTGCGTCAAAAGCACAAAACTATGTCAGGTTTTACAGTCCTTTGAAGGCCAACACTCTTGTGAAAGCAAAGTAGCTGAAAACATTTGGTGCGGGAGAAGACACTCGTGTGACATGCTTTATATTTGCTTGACTCGCTTTTGAAGTTCTACAGTCCTAGAATTACTGTCACTATCAAAATACATGAAAGCTACTTGTCAAGTGAACAATTAACGATGCCATTCTACACACCTTGCATAATGACTGTTCACTTTCCACTCATCCAAGAGACTTTATCAGTTCTACTAACAGACAGGGGATTCAAGGCAGTTAACTCTTTGTGGGTCATTCATACTTTGATGTTACATGGGAGTAACAAGGTTTAACTCGCTCATATCACAAGAAAATATTTTCCCACTTACCTTGTGGCATCTAATTTCTGATTTATTTCACAAGGTTGTGAGAAACTAATAGAATATCAAAATGTCCTGATTAATTAGTGTGGTGGCCGAAGTCCACCAGACAGAGATGTGAAAACCTCAATAAAAGGATGAACACTGCATCCCGCAACACACAAAGACAGAAACTTGTCCACCATACACCCAAACATAAACAAAGAAATGAGATATACCAGTCAAACACAAACTGTGACCCCCATCTTCTTCTGTTCACTGCAGATCTGTAAAAACCCACTAGCCTGTAACAAACACACATTCAATCAATTAGCCTAATTGTTATCTCAATGCATTCTGCTGTAATTATTTTGTTATCTTTTATATTTTGCATTGGCTCTGGTCTTATCTATATCCTTTTCTCTGCTCCTACAAAGACCCAATTTCCCCACGGGGATCATTACACCTTCATCTTCATTTAATTAGTATGGGCATCTATTTTGTAGTATTTTTTATTACCAATTTTGAAGGCAAATGTCAAAGCATGACACAGCAAATAGCTTTGAAAACATGCATATTGATTCCTTCCAAGTGCAGTTGATGTTTGAGATATTGGGAGTGGTAGTGATGGTTTTATTACAAGCACTGCTGGGCAGCGTTTGAAAAAAGAAAAGATGTACCTACCATTTCCTGCACCACGTTGTTTTCTCTCTTTCCTGATCTTCATCACTCCCTGCATGTCATCGTGCCCTTTCTTTCACCTCCTTTCTCTTATCTTTCTCCTCCGCCTTCACCTCTTATTTCATCCTAACACATTTTCCTGGTGATTTTCCCCCAGTATCCTTCCTCTGCTCTTGCATTACAATCCTCATCATCCCCCTCCGATCCTTACAAACTTGACTCTGTCTCCCATCCTTTCTAAAATCCAAACTCTCACTTTCTCTCCTTCAATTTCCTCTTCCCTCTCCTACACTTCAACATCTGCCTCCACTTCCTGAACCTCCACTACTGCATCCCTTACCTCATCCAAAATTTTTCCGGTACACAGGCCCTCAGGTTCCTTTTTCACATGCCTTTCATTTTCCCTTCCTCCCCCTCCTCTCTTCCTTAACCCTCCTCTCATTCTCCATATTGGCAAGCTCATTCCATCTCGACCTACTTCCTACTCCTATATTCTACCTACCTACCCAGCTACGACCTTTATTCCATTTTACACCCCCTCTCTTCCTTCTCCAATCCTCTCTCCTGTGCCTCGATATTATTGATAGGGTTTAATGTGGTCATGTGTTGTAGGTAGTGGTGATGAGGACAGCTTAAGTTGAAGTTGAACTGGAGTGACTCCAATGATTTTTGTCCCTTTGCAAACATCTCTTAAAATAATAGCATAAAGGCATATTTGTGAATACTGACTCATGAGCTCATTCTGTGTATTAAAAAACAGACGAAAAATAATGACTAACATTGTTGGGAAACAATTCATACAGTCTAGTAATCCACCACAATAAACTTACAATTAGACAACATCTAAACTGGGCAAAGCAGAGACTCTTTTTTTAATCTGATGAAGAATTTTCAAATTAATTCCTGTAATTATTTAATGATAATAAACAACGTACGATTAAAGTGGAACAGATTCTGATTGTGACATTGTGTGACTCTTGAATGGAATCTAACTAGCTAACAACTATTGTTTCATTACACAGGTTCAAATCAGTCTCATCTCTGCTCTCATTTTTGCCAACATAATCTGCTTTCTTGTCTGACATAATTCAGGCTGGTTTGACTCCCTGTTTGGGAGAATGGTTTAAAGTCTTAGCCAATAATAAAAACTGGGAAATAAAACATACATTTGTAAACTTATTCAGAAATGCCATTTTGTAATAAGCAAATACCAACATTTGCCCAGTCAGGCTTTTCTCTTTGCCAATAAGTGATGACTACAACTGACAGTACACAGAAAGAGACACAAAGCTACAGGAATGAGTGGGCTAACTTCCAGGGAGGGACTTGACCACAGGGCATACAGTATATCTTGTTTTTCATTTAATTTCTTAAATGTTTCCTGAAATGCTTGTAATTTGGCTACCTTTCATACAATTAAAAAAGTATATTATGCTAGTGATCTTATGCCTTTTTCAGAAGGCCTTTTTCACAGACCTCATTTTGACATGTCACAGGAAAAGCACAGGTGTAAACAATAACTTGAATGCTGGCTGAACTTCATTTAGCTGTGTGTTTTCAGGGTCTTGGTATTGTGCATGCTGGCTCACTGTCCCGCTGTCTGGCTTACTGGGACGATTGAATAGAAGGAAGCCATTGTTAATGTTTAATTAGTAACACCTGTGCTTTTGCTACTACGACCAAGTCAAAATGTCTTCTGTGAAAAAGGTCTACCATCAGTATCAAATCTACCCAACTGCAGCTTATAGCCAATTACTCCGTGAGTTGGTCAAACTACATGAAACTCATATAATCAAGTAATGGTTATATTTGAATGTTACTGAGTAATGTCAAGTATACTACTGATGAAATAGCTTACTAAATACGAGCTACACCGGTTGATTTTTCTATTTTTAATAGAGTAACTAATTTACTTGCATTGACTTTTTTGAATAAAATAACCTTGCAACCTCAACAACAACCAACTGCATAATTTTGTCTGTCTGTTTTTTACGTTGAAACAAGGTAAATTTGTGATTATGCTTGCACAAAGACATTTTGTTTAAAAGTATGTAGACCACAGGTAACCAAGGGTTAATTTATAGAAAATAATCACAATTTAAAGCTCCTGTATGTAACATTCAGAAAATGCTTGTTAACAATGACACCTGTGGCCATTAAGTGAACTGCAGTCAACATCCTGCACGTGTGCTCCATAGGCGCGAGCCAGCGTTGGCCAAGACAGTGACGTGACACACACGAGATTCAGCTGAAGATTGACAGGCATCATGTTGATAGCTTGCTATCAATAAAGATGTTTAAAAAAATGTTGATAGCGTCTATCAAGAGGCTCAGCAACGTCAACAGAGCTACATTCACTGGATGAAAACGCTAACGTCAGTGAACTAGACGGAATATTATTAATAACATGTGTTGCCTGTGTCGAGTTGTGAGTCTGTGTTGTGGTGTGCGCCGGTCGTTTGTTGACGTTAGCTCAGTGGACTCCACTTACTACAGCGGTATGATCCCAAAATAAACAGATTTTTAGTGATTTAATTGCAATAAACGGATCAAAAGGATGCCAAAATAACTACATCATGATACCGATTTGTAAAAAGTCTGAATTCATGCTTTGTTATGTCTGTCCTCATTTTTTAAGTTATGTTACAATCTGTTCACACATTGGCACCAAAAAACAATTAAAAACGCTTAAAAAAAAAAAGCTTAATACATGTAAATTGTTACATATAGCCCCTTTAAATTAAAATCACCCTATTGGTGAGAGAAAATTACAATTAGATGCTTTCCTCAAAGTGTTCAGCCAATGTCTGTTAGACTGTTGCATGGATTGTTGCAGACTGTTGCACGTTTGTTTGGGGGGGTTTTTTGGGCGGGGGCTTCAATTATGAGAAGTTTATCACATTGGATAGTAAGATGCTATTAGCATAAAGTATGAAATATAATTTGCATTAAAATATGTGGTTTTGACAGTTATGATGACACACTTGTCTCCCATGATTGCTAAATACGTATTACTTTGTGGAGTGTGATATTGAGATAAAATATGTGGTGTTGTTTGTTCACTTCTGTGCTAGGTGACAAGAGCAGAGTCCAAAATAGACAGCGAAGGAGGCAGAAGGCGGTAGGATGAATGCAAACACATTGGCACACACAAGGCAGTGAAGCAGCTGGCAGATATTGACCTATTCAGGGTTAAGTGGAGGTCAAGAAAAACAGACAGTCTTTCTCCTCATAGAGAGAGTCTGTGTTTTTAAGTACACCTCCCACACATATATACATGCACATATGCACACACACATACATACAGACACACATATTCCAGCAGCACTTGCAATGATTGCTCCTGATTTACTGCCAACAGCCTCCAGTTGTGATACATTACCCAAAGCCTACCACTACCCCTCTATTGTTGCCTAAGAAATCAGCAGTTAAGGTGAGCTAATGACAGAATACAAAGATGCAGAAAACGCAGTTGCCATCGCGAATGTGGCCAACTACTACTAAAGTCCCACTTGGTCCTGTGCGCAGTGCTTGGTCACTTTATCCTCCCAAAATGTGGAAAAGCAGAGCCTTAAGTGGTCTTTGCATTGTAGACAAATTCCGGATGGGGGCAGAATAGTGGGCATGGTCACTTCTCTCTTTAGCAGTTGTTTTCTTCACTGTCAGGACAATTTGTCTGCATTCTCTGCAGGGGACTCTCCACTTTATAGAACCCCTTCAGAAACATCATGTGATACAGTTCGAATGAGTTAAGGGGGACACTTCCCCTTGTGAGAAAAACCTCACAAGTCAGCAGTTGTTTATGGACAGTGGGTATGGACATATCTAAGTGTTAGCCACGACAATAGCTGCTAGAGGTGGTTCTTCAGTCCTTGTTTTATTAACTCCTTTATGTGGGACACACAGTTCACTAGTTTTATGTTTACAGTGGCATGTTATTGTTGTTGAATAAACAGCTTTAAGGCTTATATTTCCTTGGTCCACTTGTAACCATTGCAGAGCATTCATTTCAGCTGTCTCTGGGAATGATAGTGGTGATTGCAATGTTACACTAATCTCTATTAGTCAAAAGAGCTGGGCTGGAAATGACTGTGATTTTCCAACTGATGCGCAATTTTCACGTAATTTCTTCCTTTAAAGCATTATTTCAATGCCTTGATAATATATATAATATAAATCTTGATAATATTTATCATTAGCTTTTCTTTTCAGTCACAAACAATACTTACAATACAATACAGTGCTCTATTAGACCATCCCTTCACCAGGAAAAGGAATTCTTGCATAGCAGGGAATCTTTCTACTGACTGGTGATCAATCATGAGTGTTGTGCTATCTGATGTCAAAAACACCCATCGTTTAAACTAATCTTGGTGCCTCAGGGAGCCTTTTCCTTAAAAACAAAAGGCAATTCACCAACAAAATCTGTCCCCAAATTAGTGAGGATCTGCTTCTGCCATGAAAAGAGACAGACCACCTGAAGCTATGGCATTTAGCCTGGTGTTTTCTGTGCATGCCAGCTGAGCATGTTTTAAAGCAGGTTACTCCGTGCTTTAGGAACTGCAAATAAATCCTTTTACTCTGTCTTTTGTTAATCATCAGTAAATCTATTTGATGCCACTGCAGCCTGAGAGCACAACAGGTTCCCAAGAATTTTAAGAATCCAGATGCTTGATACAATTTTAAGATTTTAACTGATGTCAATATTCTGAATCCAGCACTGAGGCTCAAACTGAATTAAAGTTGACAGTGGAAATTGTCATAAATAGGCCTGTACAATGCTAGAGATTCACAATATCTCATTCACACAGTATTTTCATGTTGTAGTTAAATACACAGATTTAACTGTTTTTAATATAATCCTGTCTTTAAAAAGCTTGCAGAATAAAACACCTAAACATGGGTTTTATATATGTATAAAAGCTATAAAAATGTTGAAATAAAATAAATTAGGTATAATAAGGTATATTATGAAAAAAGCTACAAGGACATGTAATTGTGTACTTGTTTGGTCTACTCGTTTTTTAATGCCTATGAAGGAGTGTACAGATACAGCAACAATGCTGTTGGTATTTCTGGCCAACATTTCACCAGCAACAGAGTTTTTAAAGTGATGAATGGACTTCAGCACTTAAATCTTATTCTGCTGTAACCAAGTACACCTCGCAACAATGACAGCAGAATAACTGCAGAGACAGAAACCAACCAACCAACCAAGCTACATTTTGAAAGAATCTAAAGTTAACTTATCTAGCTGGATGTCATTTGAGGGCTATAAGACTTTTGAGGGCCCAAATTTAGAAGAATACATGTTACATACGGTATATTACATTCATCCAAATAACCACAACTCACCTATTTCTCCTTTTCTCAACCTTTCCTCAACATTTAACATCATTAACGCTCTAACTAACTAGCATGTAAATGTAACAGGTTAAAGCTACAGTGGTAGAACTGAGAAAAGAGTGGACTTAGCTTGAAATTGAACGAGTACAACTTTCAGGTCCCTCCCTCTCTCTCTCTCCGCTGCGCTCCAGCTCATCTCCAAAGCCCCTCCCCGCAGCATCGCTTGATCTAATTCTTTCTTTTTAGCTTGCTTTTCTTCATTGGTCTTCCTCTGTTTACTTGTCTTTGTGTGTAAGCAGTTGTTTTCTCATTGCTTGGTTGTTCGGTGGTTGTTTACAAGTCCGCCATTGCGTCCGCTCCGAGTTCATGCATGCGCGGGGGAGGGAGGGTGTCCGCAGCGTGAGCAGAAGCAATAGATTGACACTCCGTCAGATACTCGTCCTGCTCTGATTGGTTGTTTTTACTAGGGAGCGGCAGGTTTTTGCAAATGGCTTTAGGTGCAGCAGGTGGAGCCAGAGGAGTATGATTTCTTTCACAGATTATCTGTCTCATGTACTACTCTCAGGACATAGTGACAATGTTAGCAAATATGACTAAAAGTTATTTTTTACCAACTACAGCTTTAATATAAACATATCTTGTGAATTTCACCAAAACATTACCTTTCAGTTATTTTCTCTTTTTGGGTCTGAATCTCCTGCCTGTGTGTGTTTTGGGGTTTGTGTGTGTGAAGACGCTCGGTGTGGCCAAACTCTGCCTGATGAATGTTTATAAAAGCTGTAATTTGTTATTTGAACGTGATCTAATCATTGTATCTTTTTTTATATAATATCTAATTCATACTGTGTAATTCCTGTCGAAATATGAGATCGCTAATCCAAGTTTTTAACGAGTTTGTAGTCCATCTTTCCTCGTTAATTTTCTGCTCTTTTTATCAGGGGAGCCAAGGCAATCACACACAGCTGATGCTTTTGTACTTGTGTTTTTACCACCAGGTATGGAGATGTTTTCTTGTGTTTAACGCTATATGTTCTCTTGACAACGTTTTTGAGTTTATTTATTGTACAATGAAAGGCTGTAGCCTCACAGTTTTAACAGTTATCCACACCAGTTCAGCTATATAGGTTGAGTCAAGCTGGTGTGGTTGCTATGGTAACACTACAGAGTTGCCTGGTAATGAATTTTAGTGCATCTAAAGTTGAAATGAGAGAATTGATACTGTGATTTCCTATTTTTATATTGGTTAAAGAAATGAAATATGGGTTTTCTGGTTACTTAACTGAACATCATTGCTCACTGTCTAATAGTTTCATTTTTTTTATTTTTCTATCATACATAGGTCTACTTCTTATCCTGTGTATTTCTAATGCTTGACTATTTATGGTCATGCTTAGATTCATATTGTTAATATTGTAAATTGTATCACACTGTAACTTCCAAAAGAAAAAAAGCTGTTTTCTAACTACCACCACAATCTTACTAAAGAACTAGAGACCCAGTGCTGCCTCCTGCCTCTTTAGTCCATCAACGCCAGAACACAACGTAGAATCACCATCATCAGGCGTAACACACCGGTTACATAAACAACCACTCACTTTGTCAACCAAGACAATTATCAGCATATCCCCACAGTACAACATTTATATATATATATATATATATATATATATATATATATATATATATATATATATGTAGGCGTTTAGTCTCAGCAGTGTTGAGCATAACATATTTCCTTCACGTCAAAGCTAAATCCCACACCTTAAGCTGTTCAGTGAAGAACAGTCTCTTCTTTCATTTCAATTTGAAACCACCTTACCTTGACAAGGCCGACCCCGTGTGGCTCTTCCCCAGGATCATTCCCTCTCTCCAAAGTCACGTTGCAACACAAGCTAAAACTCGCGCGCGCTACCTAGCTAGCTAGGTTAATTAGCTTATCACTGTGCTAATGCCACAGCAATGAGCGACACAAACTTCTCAGAACAATTCGCGTTTTTCCGGCGACTACTTTTGGATATGATACGCCAAAACTACTGTCTATAAAACTAAACAATTAACTTCCTTTCCTTGAGACAAGAGAATGCACATTAAGACGTGTAAAACCGGACTTTATACACAACTTTTTTCTCTCCTCTGGTCGGCAGACGTTCTTCCAGAACGGTCCAACAGAGGGCGCGCATGCCCCAAACAAAAGGCAGTGATTGGCTGAGCGAAGCATGTGAGAGGGCTACCTGCAAAGTGTAGGTTTTATTAAAAGAGAGATTTACCAAATGTGTTTGCATTGTCCCGAGCAAGCACTTAAACATGTGATTCTGTTGGTTCATATGCAGCACATTAATGTTAAGTAAAGCAACTTTTGCAACTTTTGCAAGCAGAAATCCCATAAAGTAGTATTTTGTCACAATAATTTAATTAAATCAATTGGATGTATCTCATTTGTATTCCACAACATAATATGGTGTACAGAGCCTTATCTAATTCTCTTTCTGGCTGTCTCCAATTCTCATCTGGCATAACCTAGATCTTAAGATAGACTTGGATATTTTAAGTCACTATAGTATGTAACTGTAACCCATCATTATCTGTGCATAGAAGTCTACCATTTTAACCTGTCAGTGTCTCTGGGTAGAAATGGAATAGATAACTGTGCTTTTTTGTGCATAATTAATATTTTAAAAACATCATTATCTGTGAAAAATTGCAAATATCTGCAAGGATGACATGAGTGAATGGGTACAATGGATATTGCACTTATTTAGATTTTCTGTCAATCAATCAAAAATGTTTTGTTTGATTACTGTTCCTTTGAATTCAGGTTGACTGGAGACTCTAAACTAGTCCAAGGTGTATTTACAGTCTGTGCCACTTGCACAGGGCAGCCCCTGACTCAGCATCCTTCCTTCAAAGACAGGTCCAAAATCAGAGACATCTTGTTCTGGCTGAAGAATCAACTATTTTGCTGTGCACCTATATGTACTTGGAATTCTCATTTATGTAATTGCATTACCCAGGCCAAAACCCTAACTATTACAGCTACATGCCTAACCCCAACCCTTACCTTAACCATATCCTAATCCTAACACTAACCTCAACCCACTCCTGGTCTAAAGGTATTTTCATTCAAATAGAACACAAAATGTCATCATGCAACAACATTTGCAACACTGACAAGCCCTATCTGTCCTATATTAACACAAAGTTTAAGAGAAACAGACAAGCAATGAAGTCAGTATCCATTTGTAATACTTTAGCAATGTGGCTTATGACTTGGTTAAACTTTACATCTTTTATTTACTTATAGTTCTGCATTCTTCTTCTGCGTAATGCATTTATCCTTCTCCCATCAGGTTTCCTTGACGTGACAGCACTGAATTTGTGCAGCAGGAGCAGCAGGAGCCATACACCTAACAAGGGACTCATTGACCTTCTTGTTTTACCACAGACAACCAAGCGGGTGGTTTCCTGATAGAATCAAACCAATTAGGTTTCTTGTTTTGTCTCATCAGTGAAAGGTCCCTGAATGAGAGAAGAGAAGAGAAGAGAAGACCTCCAATTTGCATGTAACATCTCAATTATATCTTGTTTACTATGGTAAAGATATGCAAGGTGCCAGTATTTAAATTCAGAGCAGCAGGAAGAAAGAATCAAAGAAGTCTCACATTAGGGGTGGAGATTTTTTTCCCTGCTGCCATAATTTTCACACTGCTTCTCTTTGAAAATGACTTCAATTATTCACAGCTTCTCCATGCCGTCAGAGGGGCTAAAAAGGCCTTCATTCACAGTTCAGAAAGTGTGACACATTCTGCTTTAACCCTGATCCACCTTTTATTCTCTAATTTACCCTTAACAACTAATCAAGGGCTCAATTTTTTTTGCCAATTCAGTCCCTCAAGAATTGATTACACTACCCTGTGGCAAGTTAAACCTTAGCATTGACATTGATCATAAAAAGCAAAATTGAAATATGATTAAATATGGGTAAAAAGACTGAATGTGTGAAATTCTAAAGAAATGGGTGAGGGAATGTGTGCGCTTCATTGTCATTGTCACTGATGTGGTAATGTGACAGCTTGAAGTACCTGCTCTACTGTATGTGTGTGTCTGTGTGTGTGTGTGTGTGTGTGTGTGTGTGTGCCTTGACAGAATGAGAACAGCTAGAGTGTGGTCATGGGACTTATCTTTCTCTTTCACTCCCACCATCTTCTTTTTATTGCATCACATTGCACAAAGGGAGAGGCAATCAACTGCTGCCCTTTACAGTATTTCCCAGCGAAACCATTATTTTGTACTACCCTTCTCTCTCTCTCCTTCTTCTCCGTTGCTAATCGTTCTTTGACTTCTAGTATTTGTCCTCTTTCTCTTCACATCCCTCTCACCTTTCTCTCACTGCCTTTCCATTTCATCACTCTCCCTGCCCTTCTCCTTTTCCAATTTTCACTGATGTAACCCCCTTTTGTCACAGGCTGCCGGGAAATGCAGGTGGATCCCCCTCGTTGCCCGAAAATGATTCCCACAAGGGCCAGCTCCAATGGTGGTGTCCTACAATTTTTGGTTGCCAATACTGCGTATTTTTAATGCAATCAGATTGCAGAGTGTTAAACAAAAAATGTTGAAGTCACTGTTGCCTGGTTATAATTATATTATATTATAGCTACTATATTGCATTTGATATTCTATATTATGTTATACTATACATTGCATCTGATACTATATCTTATGTCCCATTGTATACTGTATTAAACTATATTATGTTAATATGTTATACTGTCTTACTACATTATATACAATTTTATTATATTTATATTATTTTGCTCTATTAATACAGACAAACTCTAAGTGTCATTACTTAATTGTTTTCATACAGTATATGCGAGACTTGCTGATTCACCGCTATTATTCACACCACTGTCACTTTACCTCGTAACACTGTCTTCAATTTAATCTTTAATTTAATTGCTCTTGTATAGTTTCTGTTTTAGTTCTGTTCTTATATAGAAGGCTTATCTTATCGTAATCTTTTCTGTTGTCAGCAAGTATGAGTGTGCTTAGCTGGAGATGCATATAGCTGCAATATGTCTGCCTGTGTTGACTCTGTAGACTGTAGACACACGGTGAGACTGAAAGTTTGATTATTATTTATTACTTAGCATCATTCCTTCTAGTCACCAGGTAAAATGCAGGGGATCAGTGTGCAAGTTTGGAGCGGTTACTGCAAAAAATCCAAAATGACAAATTAAAGATTAGAGATTAAAGATTAACTAAAAATGAGAACTATACTCAAAGTAGAAAGCTTCTTGGTAGGCAAAAAAACTGGTTGTTGAGTTAACGGTAGTCCTAATGTGCAGATCTATTCACCTGCACGCACTTCCTTTCCATTGAGTGATTTCATACTACTTGCTTATATGCCCTGACATTGATGGTTGTAAGAAGGTTGGATCCTTTCTCTAAAGGCATTGTATATGAGATGCTTATCAGTGCACACATACCATACTCCTCTCACCCCTGGTATGCAAGTTACCTTGGCAACGTTTATTTATAGTATTTGGTGTTGTCACATGACCACCTTGTAGGGTAAGAAACACGTGCAGAAAATCAGATGTCAGGTGTTCTCATTTAAATCTAAGCAAAATCAATGAATACAACTGAAGATCTTACACTCAAGGAATGGACAAAACATCAGGAGAATCCCATCAGTGCAGAAATCACATCTTTGAGGAAAGGCCAATCAGACCAATAAAAGGACAGGAAAGTTACAGATACTGTGAGTAGCTAATTAGACAGAACATATCTGTCTTTATCGCTTATAGACTGGGGACTAGAATGGACAATATAAGTGGTACAGAAATTAGCCACTCAATTAAATACACCCGTGTCTGTACACTATCTGCACTGTTTAGTGTAATTTGCACCCTGGCCTTGCCTGAGAAAGCTCCAACACAATATGTATTTCAACATTTGTATAGCAGAATCAGCCCCGGAAAAATAACGTTTTTTTTCTAGTTTATGAAGTGGAGTACGTTGGATTTTATCAGGGTCTTTTTTTACACCTGAACTACATGTCCCCTACAAAATATTCTGAAGTCATGCAGTGTTCCTTCACTGGGTTACATTTTAGCTTGTTTGAATTGTAAATCAGTTTCAACATCAAAACCATTAGAGTGGATAGTAGGGAAATATGAATCAAAACAGTCTTCCATTAGCAATATTTTCCACATTAAATCTGCTCTGGAGGTTAAAGAACATGTAAAAGCTGTATTAATGCCTTCTATGCCATTTAGTAGGCTTAGTTTGAAAGTCACAAAACAAAATGTCTGTTAATTAATGCATTCT
Source organism: Oplegnathus fasciatus (assembly GCA_003416845.1). Classification (NCBI taxonomy): domain Eukaryota; kingdom Metazoa; phylum Chordata; class Actinopteri; order Centrarchiformes; family Oplegnathidae; genus Oplegnathus; species Oplegnathus fasciatus. The sequence continues at coordinate 144,767 of NTHP01000236.1, forward strand.
TCATATCTCCCTTTTT
>NTHP01000236.1:148529-178643 GCA_003416845.1 Oplegnathus fasciatus
GACTGATATATATAGTGATGGGCTGATGGGAGAGTGGAGACAGGTGAGGAGACTAACAAGGGACAGGTGAAACTAATAGGGGCGGAGCAGGTAATCAAACAAGCGGGAAACACACAAGGGCAGGAAGTAAAATGTCTGACATGAGAAGAGGTAAGTTTACAAAATAAAACAGGAAATGTTAATAACTAAACAGAAAACAGATAAAGACAAGACTAACGTGGGGAATGAGACATGACAGACAACAAGAAAGAGGGATCACAAGGAACACAGGGAGGGGGAAACACTAAGGAACACAGGGAATAAGCACGGACCATGACGCACACTTCTACTTCAACATCTGTTTGTGTCTGCAACAGTGAGTGTTATGACTGCAAACAGCGCACCTGTCCATGCCATGTGGATCACAGCAATACAGAGAGCGTGACAGAACACTTACACACTCACACACAATTTGACATATCTTAAAATACTTCACACAGCTGGCTGGCTAGCATGTGAAGCAGAATGTGTTAATGAACTGTCTGTAATTAAAGTCTCATCGTCATTTAAGGGGCTTGGGTTATGGTGATGGACATGACAGCCAGAAATGTTGGAGCGTAGTATTCAGAGAAAGTCTTAAGCCTTCATGACAGTCTTAAACAGGGAGTGAAGGTGAGAAGGTGAGAACAGAGTCAACTTTTAATCCAACTTTTCATGCATCCATCCATCTAATCTTGCACCTAATTCAACACTTGTAAGTTGAATAAGAGAAAAATGTTTATCTTTTGTTTCAACTATCTGTTTTTAAAAAACGCAGGTATTTAAGAAGCCATAAGCTGAATACTAAATATAACTGGTCCATAATAGGTCATTAGCTAATGTATAACACAATCATTGTAATCAATATCTGTGTCTAATTTGTTTAGAGCCAGGAAATTATTACAAATAATGGAAAATACACATAATTTCACAATTACCCTGCTCCATGTGACACACTCACTCCTTCTACAAAATTGCAGCTATTGTACCATAATATTGGTGCATAAATGTGAAGCTTTGTGCCGAGAGATATACAAAGTCCTAATGACTTTCTCCCTGCTATCCTACAGACATTAAAAGCTGCCCTCTCTTATCACCCACAGTCAGCAGTTTGATGAGCATTTCCATATATTTATTTTATCTTTTAATCTGTTGCCTTGTAGTGAGCGAGGCGGAGATGAAAATTAAGCAATTAAAAGTCATCCACTGCTGTCATAAAAACTCCTTTCCAGTGACACTTGAGGAAGATCTGGATCTTTGCCAGGGAAAATTAATCATCCAGCAGTCAATTTACCTGTCACTCTCCTCCAGCGTCCCAACACTTCGGGCTATATTCAACCCGGTTGTCAAACTGAAATATCGTCTCAGAACTGCTTCGATTTCACACTATGATACCTTTCATCTCATCCAAGACCTTGCATTTAGATGAGGTCAGAGCTAGCTGCAATAAAGAAATCTGAGTCTACTGTTTGTATAGTTTACTGTTGATGTGTACAGCGCCGGTATATGCCTGCAAGACCATTAAAGTTCTAATACATCCTGTTATAATGGCAAATAATGTATATGCAGTATATATCCTCCCCTCAGTATTAGAATCCTTATTGCTTCTATACCACGAAATGAAAACGAACCAGCACTCCTTTGGTGGCAACACATGGCACGTTATGGAGCGCACTGTGCAACAATGTTAGTGTAAAACCCATTTTTAGTATGTCAATATATCTGCATTCATTGATTTTTTGGCCACTTTGGGGCCAGGGCAATAAGCTGTAAACACACCATGGATATATTATCACCTTATAACGTTGATTTGCTGAATGTGTTAGCAAACAGTGACTTATGGACGCAGACGCTGTGCAGCATTAGCATTCATTTGGACTCATGTAAGTCCAATATCCACTCTCCTTTTAGCTCTGTTTAGGGAGGAAAATATGTGTCTCTTCAGCTGCTAAATGCTCCCACTATGTTTACCAGCTAGTTGCTAATTTTGTGTGCCATTTGCTGGGCAGGTAGCATACAGTGGTTTTTAAAGCTTTTTTTTTTGGCTAAAAACAGCTGCCTGCTATACTGCTGGAAACTACGCTGATGAGAGCAGTGAGAGTGAACCAAAACAATAATACTGAGGGCTGTAAAACCACAACACTGAGTTAAAAGATGCTAAAATGCTCCGTAGAGCTGAGGGCGCTGCAAAGTTGAATGATGTTTCTCTGTGGATTGTACATTACTATGTGTATAGGAGCGATCCCTTTCATATACACATAGTAATTTGATCCATTTTTAATATAAAAATATTGATTACAGCAGCTTTAATGGTACCAATATAAATTCATAGACACAATTCGATAAAGAGTTTGATGTTTGTATGTTGTCTCTGGCCGAAAGAAACCAGTATATTTGATTCTGTTCAATCTTTTCATTTTTTTGAGCTAAGACATTCTAAGATGTGCTGACTTTCAGCATGGCTGTCCAGAGGAACCTCTTTAGTCTCGGTTTCTACGACTGCAAGTGGACATTGACAAGTGGAGTGTCAATGGAAGTCTGTTCCAGGCCATCACTTGCAGCTTGTTACTGCATAAATGTTGACAGTGTCGACAAATGTTGGATGTTGATGCCTTAGTTGTTTTAATTATGAATAATGAGCAGCATTTTAATTCACTCTAGATAAGATTGTCTGCCATTTGTTGTCAGTGTAAGCTGCCCCTTGACAGATGCCAGCCAATGTTCGCATGTCTGCCAATTCAAAAATATTTGCTCAGTTTCGTGGGGTTTCGCATCCTTGCACTTGCTAGGCTGCCACAATCACAGTTCTGTGATTATAGGATGTGTTTTTTTTCTCACCCCTGACTTGCGAAAGCTTTATTTACATTGAACATTTCATGCCAACAAAAATACAATGTGTTTCAAAGAAGAGCAAAGAGCAATAGAAGCAGATACACAAACAAAAAACAAATGCACATACGCACATATACGCACGTACACATGTATGTGTGAATGTACGAGGGATACAGCAAGGGTAATGATCAAGGTCTTTACTGTGTTGACTATCCAAGTAACACTTCTAAGCCCCGGACTGTTGAGAGCTGTGGACTGAGATTTGAGTGACAGGGACAGCAGTGTTGTAGCTATGGGGAATTGTAGGCTTAATATACATGGATCTTTTGCATCTTTGGGGTAGTTAAATTCACCTCCCCCCCAGCCATAAGGTCATGCATGAGGACTGCACATAAGAGAACTTTAGATAATTTTACTTTTGTCATTAATTACCAGACAAACAAGAGCATTGGAATGAGGTGTCGATTTCATCTTCCGTTCAGTCCTCCCTTACTTTCTGAGCCTATTGTCAAAGGAAGGAGTTGTGCTGGACATGATACTATCCTGTGACCTATTCACACATATGGGGCAATATTAGCGTTGAAATAGGAGTGAATAGAGCTATATTCTATTCTGCTCCGTTGTATGAAACTGAATAGACAAGCAACCAAGGTATCTTCATTTGATGAGATACATGCAGTATGCAGCAGTATGCAGTAACAGGCTGACTGATCTGAATAATTGGATAATGATTTTGAAAAATGCTAGTCCAATGCTACTCTTAGGAAGGGTGCAAGCTACAATGAAAATATAGTGAGGGATTGGGTTTGTAAATCTGAACTGCTGTTTAAGTACAGCCTTAAAATGAGGTATAGGGAATACACCAAGGATGCACTTATCATCATAATCTTGCCCAAAACATGCACTTGCTCTGAATTTATTTTTAGTGTTAACTTTCAAAGAACCCCACTTTGGGAAAACACATTCTGTTTGAATTAAAAAAAAAATCAATATATTTAAAAAGTTTATTCATGCAAACTGAGCCCCCTGCTGTTTATTTGTTTTGTCAGGCACCAGGGACTGTTGTGGAGTGCTGCTGAGATGTGCATCATGTGTGTTTGTGTGTGCACAAAGACTCTCTGAAATGAAGGGCCCATGCACAAGATATTACATATGCATACCTGCATGTAATATGCTGGCCTTATCAGTAGCTAACGTCATGCATATTAATGATACAAACATCAAATGCAGTGACTATAAACAGCTTCTAAAGAGATCTAGAAAAAGAAAAAAACATTGTGAGGACAGCTGGAATGGAAAAAAGGAAAATATTCATCGAAGTTTCTGATGTTGACGACAAACCAACAACAAGCACACAAAGCGCAAAAAACACAAGTGTCTGTAAAGTAACGAGCATCAGAAGCTTCAATGAATATTTTCGTATCTTCTGCTGTCTTCATGATGTTATGCATAAAAAATGTGTTGTTGTTTTTTATTTATGTTTTTCATAATCTAGTCCATTCACTAATTAAATGTTTAAAGCTGCACAAATCAAAAATGTAAAAATCAACAACAGATCAAATGAATATGTGTAATGTGAAAGGTGTCGCTCATAGGGAATCAAAGAATTATCAGCCTATTCTGCAGTCCCCATCAGCTCTACGGAGCGTTTGAGCGTCTTTCTGCTCATTGTTTTGGTTCAGTCTCTCAGCTGTCATCAACCTGACAAATGGACAAAGTTAGCAACTCGCTCGTGAACGCAGTGGAGCATTTAGCAGCTAAAGTCCAAGTGGCCAAAACATCATTGAATGCAGGTTTAATTGTATTACATCAGGCTAACATGAAACAGTCATGACACAGATTAAAATGTGTGCATATGTACATAATGTCCATGAACATACAAGGCCACAATGTTTATGCAGGATAAAACTAATGGATTACAAAAATATTACTTTTACAGAGGTGGTCTCTGTGGCTAAGTGAGTCTGTTATTCATTTTAATAGTTCAGGTGAGCAATTACAGATATATTTTTTAATTAATTAATATTTCTGTTTCTAACACCCTTAGAAAACTCTTGACCAACATCATTCAAAAGGCAGGCTTAGGTTGACGCTGGTTGATGAAAGCCATGCCTCAGTGGTGTTGCTGACGCAATGTTTGTTGACGCTCATGACATTCATATTTTCCCTGTCGAAGATGAAAAATGAACACTGCCTAAGACCAAGCTACTGGAAGAAATATCAAAAATGGATGTAATGAGCTGCAAACACAGATGTGGCTAGGGTCTGCTCCACTCTGCTACAAGGGTCTTTAGAGAGTTTCTTAAAGCTGCAGAAAAAAAGAGGGTCCATTATTCAGAGAAAAATAGGTTTTGTGTGAAACACCTGAATACTGGTGTCTATGGGTCATTAGTGGTATTTATACTGTAGAGGGGCTGAATGGAGCTATTTTACCAGGCAGAATACAGAATACAGAATCCATCAGGCCTCTTTGAGCCAGAGAAGAAAGGATATCTCAAGCGAACACACTATGGATCGAACTGTGAATGAGTATGAAATCAAGGTAAGTGAAGATATCTAGGTCAAGAGGCTATGGATTTTAGCTAACAGAGTGATATGCTTTGACTTCAGAGACAAATGAGGGAAATAAGCTTTATGATAATTGCAACGTGGATGAAACATGAATTATCTTGGTTCCATGAGAACACATAGGGATCTGATTTTAGACGCATTTTGATAGCTATCCCTTGTTAGCTAGACCTATATGTTTAATTTTAGAGGAGAGAAGGATGGTTGGCATAGAAGCTCTGTAGTCCCAAAAACACATCAATAGTCTGCGCTACACTGACCCAAATTCAAATGCAGGCTTGCACTGATGATACGCTGGTTACATGTTAAGGCAAGTCAGTTGTAAAAGTGTATTAAAGTGAAACCAACATAATCTACATCTAATGACATGTACATGTCACAAATGGTACCAATCAAAAACATCAATTAAAATATTCTCCTTGTTATAAGTGAAATTTCCTGTTTCTGCGTCAGAAATGTGGGAGGGGTGCATGTGCCGACTAGTCCCCTGTAGGTGTTATTAATAGATTGATGGACATATGGTAAATCAGAGATAATGTTGGTATCTCAGTTTGATTTTTGTGTCTACATACTCAGCATACTCATGCAAAGTAAGGGGATGTATGATATGTTACAAGTACCATACACCAGTAGCACAGCAGGCGTGTTCTTATGAGGCACCAAAGACAGACGGAATAATACGTTGCAGAGGCCTTCATTATTTTACTGGACTAGAAGTTACCAGTGATGCTATATTTTTATCAGACAGCAGATCTTGTTATCTAAGTATAGGTGTTAGAATGATGAACATGTTCCACGTAATGTATGAACATAGAGATGATGAAAAATTCAAGTCAATGAGACTAGAGTCACATAGTTTGGAAGAGGACTTTTTCTTCCATTTCTGTTCCTTTCATTTCTGTCATATAATTGATTCTTCCCTCTTCATTGTATTGGAACAAAAGCATTCGAGTCATTGCCACCTCCATTTTGTACACTTTGTGATCCCATCATCTGTCTCTAGGTGGCTTCATGCTGTAAATAGCATAATAGCAGAAATATGTCTTCCATACATCCTGAGAGCACAACAAGCCGAACCTGTCAGTAGTTAAGGCAGAGCCTTTGATCACATTTCTCTCTCTCTGTATTTGAGAAAGATATAAAGGAGAACAAGAGAGACAGGCAGACCTGAAGTAATTGGCAGAAAGACAGAGGCAGTGTTACATTTTGAAAAAAACACTTTTTCCTAAATCTGGCCTGAGCTGCTTGATAGTAACACTAAAGGGGAAATGCATACCATCACAAAATCCATATAGCAAATGTGCAGTAAAAAAATATAGTGATGTCGTATTCTGGCGTTTGAAAAGGGATATAACAAGTACATCCAAATGTGAACTTGAGTAGGCTACCCTAGGAGTACAACCAAACAGATTTTAGACCGGACCTTTAACTCATTTTTATTGACATTAAACTTGACTAGCACATAACAACCCACTTATACAGAACTCTTCCAATAATAAAATAATTGTGACAATCATGTGTGTGCACCTGGATGTACTGTGAATTAGACATCACCAAGACTGGAGTTTTGATATTTTCACGGGATAACATATAGTTTGAGAAATTAGTATAAAATGATTGCAGAAAAGATATTCAATCCTGTCAGGGCCTGAGGAAGAAACTGAGGACACTGAGAAATGACATTTATTTACAAGAGTGTCTGTCAGTCTGAACACATTCATGGATTCTTCTGACAACTAACACTTCAGACTTAACTGAAATCTCCTTTGTCCTGGCATTCACTGATTGTCATTTGAACAAAGTTGTTTGCAAACACTAATTACATCCACATACCAATTCTCATCTGTGGCACTGTGCACGGCCTGTGCGTGGGACTTGAATATGCAGAGATGCAAATTTTCTGCTGTCAAGACACTGACAGCCACAAACAGCCTGAAGGTATAACTACTGACCTTTTCTTAGGAGAACTTTATTTTTCACGCCAGTGGGATTTGGAAGGACGGCCTTTTAAAGAACTGTCTCTGTTTATTTCAGTATGCCTGGTTTTCTCACACGTATATTGTATTGATTCGCATCGGAGAAAGTTATGAAAAGTTTATATTTGTTCCCTCTGCAGCTAGGCTGAAGAGGAGAGTAACCTGCAGAGAGATTCCCTGACTTGTTTAGGAAGGGATAATTTACAACACAATAAATTCTGATTTTTAACATTTGGTATCATTTTCCCTGCCTAAACAGCAAATGTTTGATTGTAATTTTGTGTTCCTGTGTTGTGCAAATCAAGTCCTCGTGTGAGCGTTTTGTACAGAGCGTCCTCTAACTGCACATCTCAGCAAGAGACTGCTGGCTGGAGCCTGTTTCCTTTTCCCCTGAGGATGCCACATCCAGTGGAGATGGGCATGCATTTAAATACAGACACACACCATGTTGCGGCACTAAAGATTGTACAGACAACTACTTTGTGTAGTGGCAGCTGGATTTCTCATCTGAACACAGACAAGACTGTCACATGTGCATTTGTGTCTGCAGATTTCCATTACAGGATCAATGCAGCCCTGCCCATCTAATCTGGTTAATATATCCCTCAGGAACAAAGAGCCAGCTTTTAACAAGATTATGAACTATAGCCTGTGCCAAAGTATCACTACTATTTAATCATCAATGAAGACAGATCCAAGAAAGTGGATGACGACAAGAAGGCAGGATCTAATTTCCTAGTGCTTTAGTCAGCTAGTTTGAGTCAGGAAAGGGTAAAAGGGGCCTCAGTGAGGACACCTTTTTCCCTTGGTTTTAATTGGAATAAAATCACAATGGTTCCGGCCACTAACCCGCCAATGATTGAACCTTCAGAGGAGTGATTTTGTTGAAGCCCTCTCCTCTGTCACGTTCCACTTCCCTGCAACCTGCTGACAATCTTGAGAGGTAATGGATTAGATACAGTTTAAACCAAGCAATGATCCACCAGTGCCACCATCAGGGACCATGAGGAATTACACCAGATGAGTGATGGTGCTCCTCAGGGTCTCTTACTGTGTTGAACCAAGAGTGCTGCATGACTAAGAATGCGGTGCCCCCGAAAATGTCTGCACTACGTGGTGCTACCCCAGCACTTCTAGCAGGGCGTAAAGTTGAATTAGAAAAACCCTCGTCATGGTGTAAAGATAGGAGACAACCAACTGGAAACCATATAATCAAAAACCAACAGCTGAAAGTTCCCCTCTCAACAAACTCAGGTAACAAACTTTGGAACAACAGTATCATTCATGCTTTGCATGTTTAATGCAGGCATTGACACACCTCATTTGTATTTAACCATAAAATATCCTTTTCACCATTAAGCCACAATGTACTGGCCAGCACAAAAGAGAACATTACACATTACAAAACGCACACAAAATTTACACACTAAAACTGGAAATGGAGTTTTAAAATGTTTATTAAAAAAATAGAAAAACTTACATAAAAAACAAGGTATACATCTATATGTCAGTCATTTACACATTACAACCCATCCTTAATTATACACACATATGAGCTGTGGATTTGGTTCGTGGCAATATGATATCAACAACCTATCGATTATCCTCTAGGCAGCTTAATAAAAGCCGCACTGAAAACAAGGGGATAATGCTAACACTATCATGTTCCGTTTGGTATGCAGAGTTGTCCAACAATCAGACTTTTGAAACGCATGAATTCACCAAATTTGGGTTTTGTTAATGGCTCTACCAAAACTCCTGCAGTGGCGAATCTGTGACATCCCAAGCTCAAGTCCTCTTATGAATTGCTGTGTAAATTATGTAGCTTTGAAACCTTGTCTTAGAAATATTGACTTTACATATGGGAGAGGAAAATCTCTGAAATGTCAGGACCTTTTATATAACCGGTTTATAATTATCACCTTTGAATTTAAAAAAAGAAAAAAANAAAAAAGTAAAGAAAAAAAAGTGACATGATGCTAATGCTAACAATCATCAACTGCAGTAGGAGTCTACTCCTGGAGCATACACCTAGAAGCTGCATGTAAAACATAAAAGCCAAGTAAACCTGGCAGTGCTTATAGAAACCAATAGGTAATACAGAAAGCTGGCTACGTACAGGATAAAGGGCAAATTTGGTCATTTAAGAAGGCAGTTAACCTGTTGCTTTAACAGAATCAAAGGAGATAAGGCAAAACACAAGCACTTTGCTGGTAATAAGTAGCACCAACTATTTTTGAAATGACACGAGTAATTACTGAAGTGGATTTCCCCAGTACAGTCTATAAAGAGGAAATACACCCAAATAAGTCAAACTACTGAATAGAGTGATACTTTTAAAATGAGAACTAGTGGTGGCAAACATTTGGACAGGCAGTTGGCAAAATTTCTAGTGATCGTAATGCAATGGTGAATTAGACACGAGTAAAATGTTGGCGTCATGGGATTTTTGGCACATTTCTCATGTTGCTATACCATAGCTCCCCCTTCTGCTGGAAAGCTGTAGACACACACACACAAACACATTCCTTCAAGGCCCTTAAATCCATCTATTGCACAGATCAATGTAGTCTAGAAATAAAAAAAAAGACTTATAGTGGGGGAGAACCCCTAAAATAAAACTAAAATGTGAAATAAATTAAATAAAAGCAAGTCATTATTGCACATAAACGCAACATACATAAAATAAGGTGTCAGTTTACAATACAAAAAACATAATAGTGCCAATGTGACCCCCCCAAAAATCCCTCAGTGACAAAAACAAGAGAACAAAAGATAATGACCAACACACAAAAAACACTTGGTACATTCAAACAAGTCATCACAGTTTAAGCACTTGAGACAAGGTCCGTTTTGTGCCGTCACACCAAAAACATCAAGCCAGCGTCGCGCTGCATAGGTAGAAAGGTAGTGCTTCGCTTCAGTTCAGAGTACAATTCGTAGATGATCGTCCAAGCTGTAAGAGCTCTGAATCAAGAGCGTAGCCAATGGGGAGTTGCATTCAGAAGACCAAAGGAGCCCAAAACCTGATCGAAAAGGCCCAATAATAGTGAGAACTTCAAGAAAGACCAGGTTTGATAAACCAGTTCAGTACTATGGCACATGATGTTGCTTTCTAAGATGTTCAAGTTGCATGGAAAGTCAATGCTTGACCGAGCTCTTCAGCCAACCAGCCAGAGTTTTTAGCAGCTGGAAAGTGACACTGGGGAGAAGACCCAGTCTGGGAATCCGTAATTCCTCAGTCAACTCAAAGTCTGTGCTGGTGTGCATCAAATTTAGAGGAAGAGCTTCTGACTACCATCAGACCAATATAACAAAATGAGCACAGTTAAGACTTCAACACCAAGACTCATGATGGACAAACCAATGCCAGTCAAGTCTTGCAGCTTCAATCTTTCATCTGCTCTGGTTAAGAGCGGGAAGATTGTCCCTCTTTCTGCGCCGCCAGGTGTTCCGGTTGTACTGCTGCTGGTTCCTGAAACCCGGTGCCGTGTTATGACCCTGGGGAACAAACCGCCGCTGGGGACTGAAGTTACCTTGAGAGTGATTTTGACCTCGGTGGCTGCCACCTCGGTTGTGCTTGAAGCCAACTTTGTGCAGCTCAAGTGAGCCATGGGAATTGGATCTCATGGTGTAAGTGTGGCTCTGCTGCCCTCCTACCTGAGGATGGTGGAGCTGGTGGAGGGGGCTGGGGAGAGGGCTTGTGGAGTTAGTGTGCTGGGAGACTTGTGCAGCTTGTGAGGTGTGACGGTGCACAACACTGATCGAAGGTGGATTCTCGTGGTAGAACTGGCAATCGGAGAGTGAGGGGATTGTTAGGTTTTCTGCGAGGGACATCTGGACCTAGAAAAGAGAAGCAGAACATGCAATGAGAATTCTGCCCAGAGTGAGTTTTTGCATTTTTGAAACACAGAAGGTAACATTCAGACCTCACTGGCAAATTAATTTGTTTGGAAAAAAGAGAGAGAGAAATGCAATACTTTCTGTGCCTACATTAAACATGTACATCATCTAGTTTTGATTTTAGAAAAGAACACACACACAAAAAGAACACCCCATCGGTATTCAAATTAAACTAAACCGACCTGAGGCGTGGTGTGGATAAAGCCCGCTGGATGTGTGGCCCTCAGGTCAGTAGCCATCTGGATTACTGAATGGACTGAGGCCAGGGTGAGTGGGTGGAGTTGAATAGCAGCATTACTGTTCGGGGGAGAATCGGACTCCTGGAAAGAGACATAAAAGGTTTAACAACGTTGCACATGGAAAAAAAAACAAAAAACAAAAAAACAGGTACTGCTCTAACACTATGCGTTGCCACAGTGGTTATGAACCACTGTGAACCAATGACTCACTGATCTAGTAAATGTTTGAATAAACAAAACGTCCTTTGGCCTTACTATGTCACTTCCAGAGGAGGAGGACAGCGAGCATGCAGAGGATGATGATGACGAATGGTGTTGAGGGCTAGGGAGGAAAACTGGAGAAGGTGAGGGGGAGTCAGCGCTGAGAGGGGAGGAAGTGTCTCTCTGATCCTCCACAGAAACCAGCATCAGCCTGGCAAGGTCCTGCTCACAGGTCTCTACATCTAGGACCAAACAGAATACTACTGTTGAAAAAAGTCTGAACTGATTTGACAGCATCAGGTATATTCACCACATAACTTGACTCTTGAGATGGGAAAACATTTTGTCACTGGATGCACACCCAAGTTACCATGGTTTTCCAGCTTGGCATACTGCTTGGCTCCCCACTTCTTGATTGTCCAGTCCCTGTAGGCCAACACCTCTGGGCTGACTTTGATGATGCGTCCTAAAGTACTGCAACACAGAGAGGTACAGTTCATAATGCTGTCAGGACAAACTCAAAACTAGTGCTGAGAAAAACATTACAAGAGTTAAGAAATGATTGAATTAATGAAGAAACAAACCTATCATACTCCTTGTTGGGGTAAGCACGCGCAAGAGGAGACACACCATGACTCAGCACCATGTAGGCAAAGTCAAACACCTGCTTGACTTGCAGGACGCCGTATGAACTCCTGCCCACGTCGTTCCCTGTGAAGACCACAGAATTAAAAATAATATATGGAGATTGCAAACTAGAGAAGCTTTGGACAATACAATAAATATTACAACCTGGGTATAAAATTGCACAGTATTAGCCACATAGGCATAAAAGAGCCTGATCCCATCCTATTCAAAAGCAGGATTTCTCAGCCAAATCAAAGAAAGGACTTCATCTTGTTGCCTTTTAATTGTACTGTGCAGTAAGTCATTACTGTAAGTTTTTCTTCATGTAAATGCAGTTATGGCATAAATGTTTGCTACTACATTGATGTCACATTCATACCCTCTATATGGATGGGTGAATTGATCATGGCCACTCTCCATTTATTCATCAATTCAAATCCCAATCTGACCTGGTTGTATTGGATCTTCTATGCAGAGCATGGATGGCCTGTTTCCACTCCCCATGGCTTTCAGCATTTCCTCCTTGGACAGGTAAGCCCCTCCATTCTTCACCCTGATGCCGGTCTTCATGTAGTTGAAATCGCGGCCGTACAGCTCAAAGAACTCGATCAGCAGGATGCCCAGGTTGATGTTGGCGCGTCGAGTGTCGATCCGAGGGTGTAACTGATTAGCGGGACAAGGAGAACTCATTACCGACACTTCGTAACCAACCAGTGTGAATCAGTGTCCCGATGGAAAGCACAGCAGGAGAATATCAAACTTCTGTTAGTGTATCAAGTAACACTATGTGTTAGCAATAACAGGAAATATCAATAACAACAACATCAATCTGATGCATGATGAACACAAAATTATGTGTATGAAATACTTAAATTTCAGCACCATGAAAACATAAAACAACAGTAGACAAATAATATACAATACATATTCTGATCCATCACACTTTGCCAAAATACATGCTGATACAGACCCACCAGTAGGGCGTTAACATTAATTATAGTTCATACAGATACTGAGGAGTTATATAAACACTGTTCTTTTGTCGGAGTTCATCTCAGTTTTATAAACACAGTATACACAGTAAGTCAAAGGAAAAGTAATTATGTGGTATATTTACATATCAAGACAGCACAAAATCCATAATATGCTTTTTTGAAATTACAATTATTTCAATACAATTCAAATTAAACTTGCATTATAAACTTGGGAACACTGTCCTCTCATCTTGTGCACAGATGCAATAAATTGAGGCGGCAGTGCCAAAATGGAGAGCTTTTCAGTTAATTTGACAAAATGCGATGATTGATTCCAAAATGTGCAGCGTTTTGAATAGACAGGAAAGCACTTTTTGTAGATGTAGCATGCATATGTATGTGTACCTGCAGAAAGCTGATGGCCATTAGTATAAGGCTGTAAGAGCTGATGCCTCCAGTGAAGACTTCATTCAGATCCCTCTGCAGCAGGAACTGCTTCAGGACGAAGATCAGAGGTGGCAGAACAGTGTACTTCTACAAGACAGAAAGACAAACATAAGAAACAACCAAAAAAAGGCCACGTTTGTGTTGAAATGTCAAGTGTTAAAGGCTTACCTTAAGATAGCTTTTGATGAACTGTGCTGCTTTAACAGCAGTCTCTACATTGAAGCTGATGTCCACTTTCACCTCAGTTTCATGGTCAGTAAGCTTGATGATTGGCACCTGAGGACAGGTCAAAGTATCAACTGGAATCAATCCAAAAAAGGTAGGAGCACCAATCAACGCTTCATGATTCATGACAAACTAATTGACACAATCTCTTTTGTTGAGTCATTGGTTAGAACCTAATATTAGTTATAAACTAATGTGGCTCCCCAAGGTAAAAAGACACTCTCAGCTGGTGACCGGTGACTTACCGTAGCTTTGTCGAGGACCTTGATCGGATATGGGCCGGCCACATTGTGTTTCTTCAGGGCTTGTTCCAGTTCCTGCAGTGGGGGATGGTCCCACTTTCCAAACACCACCAGGTCAATATCACTACGAACAAAAACACAACACACTTTAAAAAGTTTATTTCCCAATTATTTTGTCTACACACAGTGCACAGTGATGCACAGGTCAAAACACCACATTAGGGCCTAGTTCTATGTTGTTATCCTGTTTTGTATACTCAGAGCCCATGCCACTGGTCCAGAGATTTGGGGGTTGCAAGCACAATAAGACAATTTGGACAGATTAAGACTTTTAGAAAAAGAACAACAAGAGAAAAAAGAAAAAATAGTGACTGTAACTGCAGGTTGCAGTGAAGCAACATTTCTTTGTCTCTCTAACTCAACAAAAGGTTCTTGACCTCCTCTTGATGCACAATTTCTTCTAAAAGACTTTGCTATTATACAAAGTGCCTTGATAAATTAATATAGAAAGAAGCATTCATTAATTTCAGAGTCCATGATGTGGTCATCTTAAAAGACCTACTTCATAATGAATATGTTGTTGATCACAGACTTTAGCCCAAATTCATGAGTGCTTATTAAGTGAATCCAGTGGTGTGATGTTGAAACAACCATTGCATTAAACAGCTGCCTTATTTCCCAACTCCAAAAAAAACAAAAACAAGTAATTACTGCTAGACTGATAAATGGTGTTGTTTTTGTTTTGTTGTTTTTTTGCCTAACAAATGGGTTGAAATGTCTACTCAGCTCTATAACAACACGGCCTGGAAACATACTGTATACACAAACACCACGACAGCACATGACAAAACGTTTTCAGTAAAATCTGAATTCCCAGCAATGTTCTAGCTGCGCTACTGAGCAGCAATACTGAATGGTATCATATTACTGAAGCTCTCTGAAAAAACTGAAAACACCCTACCAAAAATAGTGTGCCCACTTCCTAAAAACTAGCAAGGTAATGAAACAAAAGAGGGCCAGGCATGGTCTGACTGGACAAGAAGGATACAAATATTACCTTGTTGGAAGATAAAGTCCTGTGCTGAAGCTTCCAAATATCTCCACCTGCAGAGCACAAGACAAATTAACACAAACCTGATTTAAGTCCCAACACATCACTGTAACCATTACCAATTTGATAGCTCATGTCTTAGCTAGTTTGACCTTCATGTGTGTTGGCAGTTTGGATACTTAAAGGGTTTAGCTACACTGCTCCAGACTTGAAGTTGTTTTATCCCCTATACACCTTAAAAACCAAATGATAGTAAGATCAAACTTGATGAAATGTCANCCTGAACAGATAAACTGGACTTGAATAGTAATAAAGCTGATGTTTGTTCTATAAGCCCTCACTTATGATTAGCCCTATGATAAAAAAGGTGAAAATGTGTTACTAGGCCAACTAAGCGTTACCAACTTCATAAATAGTTCTCAAAAATAACACAAAACTACAGATTAAATACTGCACATGGTTACAAGAGGCACAACATGGGAAACATGAATTAAACATTTTTTATGTCATTACTGACTGTGGTCAAATGTCCACTTTAATGTCAAATAACCTTATTTTCTGGTCAGGGACCAAATCCCACTATAAAAAACACAAACGTGTACTGCCACACAAAATGGTCTGTAGAGAAAAGGAAAACCTAATTCACAGTGAGGCCCAGTGGGACTTCTCTGGGCCATGATTAGCTCAAAATGTTTATAATGTTAACCCAAAAAAAAAAAAAAAAAAGCCATTTGCTACAAGTACACTCTGTCTAACATTCTGTTGGCAACATAAAATGGAAAATAATTCACCAATGTTACTTTGGGAATGCAAGTGACATGAATAATGATTACATCTGGCCAACTCTGCTTGGACCTGCAGTGTAAACTCGGTTGTTGACTGCCGACAGCGTGGCCAAACAGGATACGTGAAGTGCAGTAAACCTCCAGACGCACTCACCGCTGCGTATATAAGACAATAACATTGATTTACACAGCGCATGACAGCTTTGCAAAGTAATCTGCCGAGCAATATACAAAAGTCAATACAAGAAATAAAATGTCGTATTAAAGACCAAGGTTACATAATGGCATACCCTGCGGATCAAAGTAAATAAAACTTGAAAAATCCTGACGTAGAAATGTTTGTGTTTTAAAGTGCAAAAACGCGAGTCCTGGGTGAGGACAAAGGCGGTGGAAGCCTGTCTCAGTACACTCTGGCTCATAAGGGGTTAAAACATCTAATACAGCACCAGGGGCTGGCACAAGCCCAGAGGTAATCAGTAAAATCTCACTTAAAAAAAACAAACAAACAAACAAACAAAAAAAAGGTAACTCTGCCTGCATTTTTTACATCATTGTTTTTTCGAAATGGATTTATACGCCATGTTCCTTTGCCAGTAGTGGCTCAGTGTGCTGATAGACAGGAGAACAATATACAATACCAGTTAGCCCTGCAGTGAGTCCAATCCTTTTTAAAGCTTGTAATGCTCAGTTTGTTTATACAGCGTGTCAGAGACTGAACTCAATGGTAATATTCTGTCTCCCTCTTGTATATAAATGGGAGTGAACACCACATCAGACATTATACATCTCAATATAAACCGGTCCGTTACAACTCCACCACCTACCTCCACCTTAAAAGTGAGCAGAGATGAATTATCACCTCTCTGACACCAACAGAAACATAATTAACTGATGACATTAGCTACAAAAGTGTCTGAATCATTTATGTTACTGTTGCTCAGAGAGCTAGCGTTGCGATAGAGAACTCACCATGACACCATCAACTATGTCTAAAGATGCTACCATTGGCCTCAGCCTTGTCCAACTTTGGTAAAGGAGGCTTTGTGTTCAATTCTTGATGCAGCAGGAAGCTGCAACTTACTGAAATTGTTCAGCTTAGATGGATAATTAGCAGCACATCGGAAAAATGGTATTGAAAAAGGAACTGAGCATTTTGGTACACCTCGATCAACTAAAAAACCCTAAATAACAGGTCAGAGTCTTACACAGTGTGTAGGCCAGAGTGGAGTACTGCTCCCACAGACAGGACTCACGGGTTGAGCTACCTCTCCAAGCCTCCGCACAGGCACATGTCTATCCAACCGGCACTCACCCGTGCTGTGGGCCACAAGTCCTTGATGACACTTTCTATTCTGTTCACGACATCTCTCCTCATGGCCTCCTCCTCTGGTCGCGGCGACATGAAGTTGAAAAAGTCCACGATTTCTTCATGAAGACTGCAAGGAATCAAGGGAAACAGGACACATGGGATCACAGACTGATATACAACAGGGAACACGAGGTGAGCACTGCATGACTATGGACAGTATTGCTGGATATCCAAGACTATATAGTTGGTAATACATAATAGAAGATGCATGGAAAAAAAACTCTCAAAATGGATTTGTGAATTAAATACATCTGTAGTCACAGAAACTTAAGTTAACTCAAGTATTTTTTGAGAAACACTTAAATTGGTAAAAACAAAGTAGATACATTAGGTCAAATACATCCATAATCTTGTTGGGAGGGATGATTTTACCTGTTTTATGTAACTAGATTCACATTTATATTGCACTGTGAGGAGAGAAATTATTTCTATTTTTCATTAATGTTCATACATATGCCCTTACAATACATGAAACAGTGTACATTAACCACTGCTCACTGTGTTGGGTGACTTAGTGGAATTCCTTAAAGAACCCCAGACCTCACTTTGAGAACCCTTTAATGGATGTAAAAAAAAAAAAAAATCTCTCCATGGCTCCTTACCCATTAATACCCGGGCTGTACCGCCTGGTTTTCCACAGGCTACAAGAAGAGTCTACATAGTGTCCATTGCAGGCGTAGGACAGGAGCGGGTTGATGCCGTGGAAAGTATTGGCTCTGTTCAGATGCCTCCTGCGGCCGGATGAATGTGACTGATGGTGGTGGTGCTTGTTCCCATGCTGATTTTTCATCCCAGTGGGGGTGTGGCCGCCAGATTGTTGCATGCTGCGACAGTGTTGCTGAACAGTGTGAAAAGGCGGAGGGGGATGTTGCCGTCTGAGATTGTTCTCGTTCAACTCGTGCTCGCCGTAGTGGAAAAACCGGCTGGCCTCCTCTGCGACGTTCAAATTGTCGATTTGCAGAGAGGAGCCGGAGGGCGAGGAGCTCTCGGCCTCCGAGTCCAGGGAGGAGGAGGACGGCGACAACGAGCCCTTCCTCCGGACACTTCCCCTCTCGCCGCCGCCGCCGCCGTCTCGCTTCGGCAGTTTCCCAAACACACCTCCCGGCGGCGGTGCTACATTTTTGCAATACTCGCCGTTTGAGTCCGCGGAGTTAGCATTTTGCGCCGCAAAGTTGCGTTGGTGGTGAAGGTGGTTGTCGATGCCGGAGTTTGCTCCAAATCCCAGAGAGGTTTCCCAAATGTGCATCCACAGGGAATTGGCAGGTCCCTTCTGCTCCGGCTGGATCCAAGCGGTCCTGGGATCCATTGGACTCGAGTTTGCCGAGAGCCTCTTCACGGGAAAATGGCGAGCAATATGGCAAATCAAACACTTTGCACTCAAGGAAAGAAACAAACCCTACCGCGTTGATTTACTTGTTAACTTCGAAGCGCTTCATGTCTGGAAACTGGTTAGGTTTTTTCAAGCGGCTTGTTCAACTCCACTCCCCATGTAAGCCAGCCAATATGGCGCACCCAGCAGCACGGATCAGCGTCTACGCATGTCTGAGGGATTTAAATCTTTGAACACACCCCTCAGGACGAAGAGATGCGCCAAGTCGGCCACATACAGGCCGGAAAAAGCGGAAGCTCAATTTATTCATTAATTTTTTTTCTGAAAGATATTATCAAAGAACACACCAAAGACAATATTACAAAGGATTACAAACATGATATGCATACAAATATACATACATAACTCACAAAATATTAATATTTTCCACATCTTGCACGTTTTTCTCCAAGTGTGTTTATTTATGTCCATTTTTTAAAGCTGTTGCCATAAGCAGGGGTTACCACCAGCTTCTTTACAAACTTTCTGTCACTAATAATAATGATTAATGATATGCCATTGTATTATTTAGTACGAATGTCTGTATAAAAATGTCTTGTATAATCACAATTGATGAAAAAATGATTGAGCAGCATTTAAAAAAAAAGGACTTTCCACCTCCGCAATTTAACTAGATAACAACTAAAAATATTTATTTACTTTATTGATATAAATAAATTATTCTCCCAGTGGGAGGATTTATTTCAATCTCCTATGTAAAACTTGTCTAAAACAGTTTTCTCATCCGGGATTATTTTGGTTTATCAAGTCAAAGTAATGCCCTATTTACACAATTTTACATTTCAGTAATATAATCATAAAATAAATGTTTTCTTGATCTTTGGTATAATGTTTACTGAATAGTTTCAAATGTGGTTTGGGCTTTTATCTTGAAGGCAATGTCCGGAAGTGGTAGCTTTTACTGTGTGTGTTTCACCACTTTACACAGATCAGCCTGGACAGGATAAAACGTGATAGTAGTAGTAATTTGCCTGGATCATTAGTCGCCGCCTACTTATCACCAATTTTTTATGTTACTGTTGATGTTGTGGTAAATGACTGTGAGCCATAATGTTCACCAAACAGCCAAAGGTATTAACAGCTGTGTTTATCAGAAATAAAGGTTTTTAAACGACTATTTCTCACACAGCTGAAACATGCATATCAGGGTAGTATATGAAAAATTTAACCCCAGAGGGCAATTTCATGTCTTTATAACATATTGCGTTGAGGCAGGTGAAGAAAGAATGCACCAAAACAGACACAATTTGGTTCAATATGTATAAATTTTAATTTGAAAAAATTAAATAACCTCTGAAACTTTAAACTGTACAAAACATTTACTGTGGCGATCTTCTTTTTCATCAATACAAACATTGATGCCTCATATTTACAAACACCTGAACGAAGAAACATTTACAGCAGTGCCACAGCTAAACCAGAACACACATGTACATGTTTTACAATATTTTAGAGCGTTACCTGAGTATAGCAAAAAGGTAGGGGGTTATGCCTGTACATTACACATACACATTACAGGGTGTGCGGACAGTTAAAAATGTCAGGAAACGAAATTTTACATGTCTTTAACATTAAAAATTGAGGAAACATTTGCTACATTTAAACGACATGTTAATCTTAAAGTAGAAGTGCACTTAAAAAACAAAACAAAAAAACCCAATTGTTGTGTGAAACTGTCTTTGACGATACATTTCAATTCGAGACTTATTGCGAACCTGCAGACACTCTGTTTTAGGGAGAGCACAAAACCAATTTGTGACCGTTCATTTACCCAAATGAAAAACAGCTCTGTCATAGGCTGCAAGTTAAAATGAACTTTGAGGTGCATGGTGGGATTTTCATTCACCCAGTCTTTAAAATAGGTACAGACTGACATACATGTCCACGTGGCTTTGTGCAGCATGCACGTCCCTCTCAGCTCTTGACCTGTCTGCAGACAGAGGCTAATTGGTTAATGCAGCTAGTAACGGCAGGAGGGACGCTCTGAGACGTTTCTCCTCTCCATCCTGCAAGGGCATCCAGGGCTTGTTTTGGGTTGCAGGGAGACAGGTCGTAGATGCAGTAGATGGCTGCTAACTGGACCTCCCATGGCACACCTGGGGACCGAGGACATGATAAAATTAGAATTCTTGATCCAGATACATCTGCTGGATGGCACAATTATGTCAAATAAATAAAAACATGCATATAATACACTTTTAACATGCCAGGGTGAGATATAAATACTGGAATCTGCTTACGTGCCCGCACGTGAAAAAGATAAACATCAGATTTGTGTTTCAAAAATCCTGATGTATGAAAGGCAGGCGTGGGGGAAATTGGCAGCGCTCTCAGCACACAATAGAGGTTGTGTGTTAGTTACAGCCAAACTGAATCACCCTGTATTCACCACAGTTTCTCATATTTCATACCTTCAGTCTGTCCATGCCTACCAAACGTGTTGATGACGTTGGCGACAGTTACCACGGAGGAAACGCATCTCTCTTTGATTCCCAGTTGACCGAGGCGTCCTATTTAAAAAAAAAAAGAAAAGACAATGAAGTTCTCAACTGATCCTCTGGTGGTCATTAAACTACACATAAGTTATGGTTAATATTCACGTAAATGAACAAAGCCACTGACCTATGAGTCGGAGTACAGTGGCGACGGTCACATCAGAGACGGGTGCTTGTTGATCTCTGGGCTGCATCACCCAAGTGTTCATTAATGGCCACAACTCCTTGCTGTGAAAGCAAATTGAACAGATAAGCACAGGATTACGCAGTAACTTTTTTAACCAAGTTTTACATGATTATTTATATTCTGTTTGGAAAATGACATCCTTAAGCACCGTAGGTTCAAGTCAAAAAAAAGGAACACACCCCAATAAATGTTCGTAGGTCCACTTCCACTTCTTGTGTGTACAAAGGAGGAGCAGTGTGAAGATATGCTCCCAAGCCTCGGCCCCCAGGTCGTCCCCGTACCGACTGTGTTTAGCGAAAGACAGGCTTGACCCTGACCGAATATCAGACAGTGTCCTGGAGATCAGCTTGTCAATGTCGCAGGGAGGACTCTGCAGCGATACAGGGAGATTAGGTTTTAGACAGCTCAGTCTACTTAATTTGAGAGGATACGGATGGGAAAAGCCGGGAAAGAAGAGATAATGTGATAAAGACAAAGACTGAGTCACACAGGTTAGAGTTCAAACAGTGTATAAAGCAAAAAAAAAGGGCCTCAAAAGTGTCTAAAATTCAAAGGAAACAAATAAGATGCAAACCTTTTCATTAGTCACTCCATTTGAAAATCAGAGGATATAATAATATATGAAACATGACAAATGCAGAACCCCAGCTCTACAGATACTTCACCTTCTCCCAACCAAGGAATGCTGAGAGGCAGCTGAGGAGGTTTTCCTGTGCTTTCAGTTTGGTGACAGCATGTATTGCCTGGCACAGAGGACTGCTGTGTGAGAGAACACTGGGCCATGTTGTCACCATGAACAAAATCAGCTTAGCAGAGTCTGGGAAATCTGCAGTAGGGAAGACACAACAAGAAAGAAAAGGCAAATTTAAGCTTAAGTGGTGCATAAGGTGACGTAAAGATGACAGCATTTAGAGTGTTGACTGGTTTCCAGTAAAAAAAAATGAACACACCATGAAAACAAAAAAACCTGACTTGCAACAAGAGTACAGTGGCTTTGAATAAAAATTAAAAAATCTAGGTGCAATAAAGACAGTCTTCACAGTTGAGAGAAAGGGCTTAATTGGCCACAATAAGTTAAAATATCTGTGCGGGTGTGTCAAGGGTGTGTGAGGGCCTTAAGAAATACGGTATGACACTAATTGCTAACCTTCTGTGAGCAAGCTGAAGGCCAGGATGTGAGCCTTCTCCCAGTCGCTCCTCTGTCTACAGATCCCTGTGTAGGCTCTGCAGAGGGCCTGCATGTTGTTTCTGCTGAGGTCTCCTTTCTCTGCTTTCAGTTTGTTCAGGATGGCACAAAGCACATCATCTGCCTTAAGCTGAGGAGAAAAGCGAGAACACATGCACACGAGTTAATTTCACATGGACACAGACTTTTGAAAATAACATATGTTCACCCCTTCAGTTTGATTCAGTTATGCAGATAAAAATTATGACATTTGAAATCAGGTGTGAACCACATAACCTCACAGAGATCACCTGAACATGCTACTTTCTCTCAAGAATACACTGTCACTTATAGTGGAAAAACAATGCAAAGTGACCAGAGGGTTAGAATTAGGTCAGCGGATAAATGGCAAGAGTGAAAACTTCAGTATACTCACCAAGCTGCTTTGGCAAATCTCAGAGATAAACTCCTTCTCCTCGTCTCTCAAGACAGGCTTTTTGGGCAGGTTACCAACATACAGGTGGCTCTGGATCACAGGTAATAGATCAAAACACTGGTTTTCAAGTTTCTTTAAAGAATTAACTATAAGATTTTGCTGTGCAGGTTCTCCACATTCCATGGATGGAGAGACTGCCTCATTTTTGAGCCGACAGAGCCTCACAGTCAGGGGTGAGGTGGTCTCCTCTCCACTGTTCGAGGAGGAGGAAGGCACCTGCTTGCGACTGACAGCAGGAGAGCAGTTATCTAGCCTGAGACATTTGCTGTTTTTAGGTTGAGGCAAACTGATGCCCTGTCTTTTTTCTCCTCTAGTCTCAGTCTTGGTGAAGGCTGTCGAAGAGGAGTTGATGGTTTTAAAGCCAGACATCTGACTGACGGTTACTGTAGGTAATGTTCCACTCTCTGATGAGCAGATGCTGAGACTGACATTCCCTCTGAGTATGCTTAGAGTTCGGGCGTGGGCAGAGAGCTCTGGGTACATGGTGTCAAGAATCCTCATGGAGTTTTCCTGAGATGGACTGGAGGAAGACGACGGGGAACAATTCATAACCGTCAAGGGCAGGCGACCTGGGACTGGCACAGCGTGTTTTGGAGTGGCGGAGCCGAACTGAAGTGGTGATGAGGGGACTCCGTTAGGAAGGAGTGGACTGTTGAGAGATGAGGAACCCATCAGCTGACTGGTGGGTGTCAAGTGGGCCTGGACAGGAGTGGTAGGCGAAGCCAATCTATCCATGGGCGAGGGAAACGAGAGCTTCCCGATAGCCTGCCTTGGATTGATTGATTTGCCCGCCTTTGGAGGTGTCCTCAGAGGGGTTAGGAGACGAGGAAGTGGAGGGCCCATTTCAGAGCGAACTTGGCCTATGCATTCTGGTGGCTGAGCTGCAGTTGATGAAATGTGTTCACTGTTAACACCAACATTCACTATTTCTGGGTTTGGGTGAGTTTTCAAATCCTGCACATCTACAGTGGGAAACAGACATGTAGGACTCAACTGTCTGCACAGAGAATGTGTGTTTTCTTTCAAAGATTCACAGTTAACAGTTTTTATCTCTTGGGAGTCAGAAAGGGAAGGCCAGTGATCAGCTGGTATTTCACTGTTCAATGTCTCCATGTCCACATCCTTTTCAGGAGTTTCAACATTTGCTCGACCAGATTCCTGATCAACAGACAGAGGTATATTCTCAGCATTTGACTCTGAGGGAGAAGCTGTTACGTCAACTCCAGTTTCTTGTGCTTCATTCCCATCTTCCTCCATTGGAAGTTTTATGGACTCTTCAGCATTTATATTTGAGAGACTACTGATGCCACCACTGCTGCTGCTGTTGCTGCTTGACAAACAGGGGTTATCTTCTGGCATGTCTGTATCCTCGTCAAGACACCCTTTATTCTCCTGGACCTTAAGGACTGCGGCATCTTGACTGCCCTGTCCCACACCACAAGAGTCCTGATTATGGTTTCCCATGTCTGAATCATTTTCTGTATTTGTAACCTCCGTGTCTCTCACAGAGTCAGTGGATGTTGAGGAAGTAACCGAGGAAGTAGCTAGCTGTTCCTCTCCTGCTTCTTCAGTGATTACAGTTGCATCACTTCTTCTGGGTGACTCTCCGCCATCAGGAGTGACTGTTTTGGCACCAGCAACATCACTAGGGCTTGCGTCTACATCCATCTTTGTAAGAGTCTCTGACTGATCCTCCTTCGCCCTTTCTAAAGCATTTTCAGTTTCAGAGAGGCTATTGGCACCACTGGTATTGGGATTCACACTGCAGGATGGCTGTTGACTTTCAGTAGTTAACGACACAACCTCAACCAAAACTGTTATGTCTGACGTGGAAGAAGAGGATGATGACGATGCCGACACTAAATGCACAGTTGCCGGCTCCTGCTCAGTCTGCATGTTTTTTTCAAGGTGCATTTCTTCACCATCTGTACTGCTTTTGTCCTTCATTTCAGTAATGCCGCTCAAGTCATTTTGTCCCACTTTGTCTTTGGAGTCATTTTCACAGGAAACGTGTTCCACTTCCTGTGTTGCGACCACTGGCGAGTCCACATTCTCCTCTGTTTTTGGACAGCGGCTCGACACTGCTGTTGAGACGAGTAAGGACTCCTCTTGTTGAAGAGGAACAGAGTCATCAGAGGGTTTGGGATGGTTTTCCTTTTCTCCATCATCTGTTTCCATAGATTCCATCTCCGTGTCCTGACAGCGAGAAAGAAGAAAACAGGGATGTAATTTGCAATAAGAAACAACTACCATGGCACTTTGAGAACAACCAGGCTAATCAGAAGGCATTTTGGAAATTGATTTTTAAATTCTATCTTCTGTGGCTGACATTTTAAATGGCTTGTTCAGTCATTGTGATTATAATTAGAATTCGTACATATATTACTGCAGATAAGGAGATTGTAACACTGCAACTTCCACCATCTTAACATTACAAAAAAGAACAGGGGAAGCTGCATATTAGTCTGTAATTTAAAAGAAGCATTTGCATGAAACATAATTCTTACCAAATCTGGTAGAGGTGATATGCAGGGAAGCATTGGTTTGAAGAATGCCATTATCTCCTCAACTGTGGAGCTGCCCAAGTCAGTAGATGCCTCCTCAGTTTTGTGTTCCTTGGACAATCGCTTGCTCTTTTTGGGAGAGTCCGTTTGCTTCTTGGCACTTATTGACCGCAGACATGCTTGATGCTTGATGGCTTTCTGCCCTTGAGGAGAGAGTTTTAACTGTGCGCAAGTGGCTTCTGTCCGCATGGGGTAACTGTGGGATTCACTGATCTTGTGAGAAGCAGACTGGGACGTGTTACTCGGACGAGAGTGCAGTCTGTTTTGTGGAGAGGAGGGGAGAACTTGCTTAGGACTGGATTCTGAAATTACAAGAATAAAAGAGAGGATTGCACGCGTGTAGACGGGTAACATGGTGACAGACATACAAGCAAATCTGAAAAACCAGAAGTCACTGGTGTTATTCAAAAGTGCGGTCACTTGGTGAGTTATGTCAGCAATAATACACAGATATACAAGACGCCTAATGATGTCTCACCAGGTAAGTGTAGCAGGTTTGCAGAGTGCTGCTGCTGAGGTTCTACACATGCCCACAAATTCTCTAATAGCATCCGGAACTTTTCTGAAAAACAGACACCAACAATCACATGCTGCAGAAGTACAAATTTAAACAATTTGCTTTTAGGGTTAATGCATGTGATTAGCTCATCAAACGACTGCAGTAAATAATAAGCTAAGTCAACTGCATACCTTTGTCAACTTTAGGCTCCTTGGGTGCACTTGCTTGACTTGATGTGCTCCTATATTCTGTCGAGAAATAATTCAGATATTGTTTAAATTAAGTCCGAAAAAAAAATGCTGTCTAAATACTGTACAGTTATTTGAAAAAACAAAACAAAAAAAACATTTCATGGGTCAAATGAACTCGGCTATATGGTAAAACATTTTTTCTTTATATTAGGGCCTTTGAAACCCAATGAAAGAACATGTAAAGTTTGGTCATTTTAGCTATTTTTCTTGTTTACTGAAGAGCTAACTTATTGTCACACTGTATTTGTAAATGAAACTGTTGCTTGTTTACCTTTATTCCTTTCTCTTTCCAGCTTCATCAGTCTCACCTGCGAATGAATTGAAATTACACATAAAGAAAGGTCAGTTCAATAGTATTAAAAAAATATTTCCACCAATTTGCCATTTAAAAAGGGTCATTACTGCACCTGGAGGTCATCAATATTTCTCTCTAGCAGGATCTTCTCCTTGGTCAGTTGGGATATTTGATGATTCTGTTTGCAAACTGAGTCTGAAATAAGGACAAAAAAATGTATCGCGAAGCCACCAAACAAGCGTTGTCATATAAAGATCCAAGACATCCTTATGAACATAAAATTATTCTTTATATTGTGTGAATTGCGCCAATACCAACCTTCGAGCAGTCTAACTTTATTTTCAAGGTTGTCCTTTCTGTTGGTGAGAAAACAAGGTGGAACTTTTCAGCATAATTTGTTTTTAACGATTTTCTCACAAACAAAACTAACCATGAATAATCGTAATGCAGCACAAAGTCAGTTGGAGTTCCACCTCTCTAAAGCAAGTGTGAGTTCTTACATGCTTGTTGTCTTGGCGTTCTCCTCTGTCAATTTTTCAACTTGATCTGCTTGTGCCTGAGATTTCTTCAAAGATGTCTGAAGAGATGAAAATTAAAATTCACAAATATTATGACGTTTCCTCAGATACATTACACATTACTTAGAACAATGGTCCATTCATTATCAGTTATGACATTACAGCAAATTGGAATGAGTCAAGTGTATCTGGAGAGCACTTTTTTTCCCTTACCTGTGTTTTCAGCAAATCATTTTCTACTACGGCCTTCTCCCTCTTGAGCTGTGCATTTTCAAGTGACTGCGTTTCTGTCAGTTCTAAGGGTTTGAAAGACAATTTGGCAACAAATCAGGAGTGCATTCGACACATTTCTAACAAATGGTTATTGACAAATAATGCAACTCTTCACTGGTAAATGTTATTGAATGCGAATGCAAAGTACCTTTCACATCCTTCAGCTGGTCTTCAAGCTTCTTATTCCTGAGGGATATGAAAAATACAAGTTAACATTTTAATACAAAGTTAATACCATTATAATATCATTATCAGTCATAATTCTTACTCTGCCATCGTCTTGCTGTTTTCCTGCTTCAATTTTTCCATCTCTTCAGACATCAGTCCATAGGCCTTAAGAGCATCCTATGAAATTCACAGTGTGAATATCATCATGACAGCAGAACACAAAGAAACAAAATAAAAACAACAACAACAACAACAAAAAAAACAGTTTTTAAGTTTAAGGCATACCTCCTTTTCTTCCAGTTCTGCTTGCATAGATTCATTATCTGCTGCCTTTTTCTCCAGAGTAACCAATCGGATCTGCAGCTCTTCCAGCTGTTGTTGAAGTCTGATTGTGTCACTGCAGAAAACATGCCAAGAACATGAATGTGTTAAAACCAGTTGCATGCAACATGAAAGAACATATCGTATATGTGTGCATTTATTCCCCATAAGGCAACAATGTCCTGACAGGTGTCTTTGCACTAATATTGTTGGTTGATACTTGGTTTTCAAATATATACATATACATATATATATATATCTGTCTCTAAATTAACTTTCATACACGGACCATTTTTCCAGGTATCTACACGGGGAGGATTCTTTAAGTAAATTAGCACTACGGACTCACTCTTTTTCGAAAGTGTTTTTTAAAATTTCCTTTGCTAAACATTCAGAAACCACAAACAAGAGTGATCAGAGTTCTTTTCATTGATGCCACTGTGAAAATGCATACTGAGGGTGGAAAGTACTTTGTCATATCTTTTGGGGCTTTTAGTGCTGTCAAGGAAAACAATAGCTAACTAACAGACAATCCGCCAAAGCAAACAGAGTTATCAAATGTTATGCAGTACTTAGCGAGTAGGAAAAAAAACCGCAATAGTCTTGGTATCTTTGTGTGAGTGTATTTGATGAAGAAATTCAAAATCACATGGTCCAAAAGTTACAACTCTTAGGAAACAAATTAATGCTTAGCGTTAACTAGTAAGCACAAACTATTAGTTAACTTAGTTATATTATATATTTAGAACTTGTATAATAATATGAAAACGTAGCTAACTTACACCTGATACCTGCCCGGGTTCCGTAGAAATCTCAGTACAAAGTGTGTTTCCTGAATATTGACCCGTGTTAGATATTTCAAAAGACTAGCGTTAGCTAAGCATTGCTAGTGTCCAACGTAGTTAATGCCACAGCTAGCTAAGTGTAATTTATTTATGAATAGACGTGTCACCATGGCAATTATAGTTGGTTAACACTCACTCTGACACCGTTATCTTCTGTTTCAGTGCCAGAAATGACGACACGTATTCGTTCAGGCTCTGTAACAAGAGACGGGAAGAAGCAAAACAAAAACAAAGAGGGAAATTCAGAAATGCAAACACGTTCACTTGAGCTGATAAGATAAAAACACATGAATCATTGTCACGGCCGTCGGAGACTGTTTATGTTCAGTCTACAAATACGAAACTTTTGAATCGACTTTTCTGCCGTAGAAAGATGGTCTGACCTGGTTCAAAACAGAGCAGTTTTGACAGTTTCCAACCGTCGCGTCCGCGGCGATTGCCACCGTTTTGGACTGACTGTCCCCTGGCATCATGGTAGGACAAATTCCAAAACCCTCACAGCCGTGATTTTATATTACAAAGATAGAAGACCATGTCCCGGTGACACAAATTCCAGGCAGGTTCAAAACAACTTCACATTTTCGCGTCTCCCACGTTGACCGAGGACCCATGCCAGGACCCCACATGGGGAGCTTCGTGAAATGCCGGTTAAGCTAAAATCAAATACTTCTCGCTACGGTGTGAGCACATTTAAATTCTAGTAAATATTCAACTGACTATGAGTAAGACAAGTGTTCCGTTGTATATTTGAGTTTTTGTCGGCCGAAATATGATGTTTCCGGTCATTCGGATTTTTCTTCAGGCAGTTCATTATGGCATATGGGGGCGTTACTGGTATACATGCGCTACAGCGTGTACCAGCCAGTAGGGGTGGGGCCTGTCTGTATTATGTCCGCTTATCAGTTCAATTTTCCATATAAAAAATTGGAAAAGTGAATTGAATTTTCTAAAATTGTATTTTTCGTTCGTCAGGTCAAATGTATAATTAAGAATTTAGAGTCGTTTTTCTAATTTTCTATTTGTGGGGTGTTGGATAGAAAAATGGAAAATTGAAAAATAGAAAATCGAAGAGGTTTGTTTCCAGCGTTGGGGAGTAGTGAACTACATGCAATTAAACTAGTAGTTTAACTACATTTTGCAGTAGCTTGCTGGTAGTTCAACTACATTCATATCTGCATAGTGATTCAAGT
>NTHP01000236.1:198836-209142 GCA_003416845.1 Oplegnathus fasciatus
CCCCCCCTCCAAAAAATGTTTTTATTTATTCTTTAGACTTTCAGACATTACAATCAAAACTTCTTAACAGTTCTAGTAAAACTACTGCACATTTATTTATTACAAACAAGAACAAGAGCTAATAAGAAATCAACACAAAAATCAGCTCCACCATGTTTTTTTTTAATGTCAAAATTAAAAAATAACAAAAACATAACTTTTTTGTGGCGCCCTAGGCAGCTGCCTGTGTTGCCTATAGAAAGGCACCAAACAGGTAGGACCTGAGCCACATGACCTCATCTCCACCATGGAGACCTGGAAAGAGGGCAGGCCACACAAACACAGACAGCCAGGAGAGAGAGAGAGGTCCCAGGTGGCCGATGGTGCGATGGCAGAGGGAAGCCTGAGTGAAAGAGAGAAGGAGTAGGAGAAAGGTGGGGAGGGAGAAGAGACAGAGAGAAGGAGAGAGAGACGCACACAGCTTGGCGCCTTGTGGGAAACAAATCAAAAACAGCAGAGGGTTAGAGAAACACAGGTCATAAGATTACTGTAATTCACATTGACTGGTATCAATCTGATAGTCTGCACGATGAAGATTTCCCTGGCAGGACATTAACTAAGCTAAGTGAAATCCACACCAACTATAAACCTAGCAGGCTCTCTAATCACCTGCAAGGTTATGGCATTTAAAACTGCTCAGGCATTACTGAATCGTGTGGGCGGCCGGCTCCTAACATCTAACATAACATACCCTGTCATTTCCTCTCTGCCCTGCAGTACTCCCCAGTGTTTCCTGCCATTCAACACCACCTGACCTCCACACCTATCTGCCCCAAAAATGACCACCCCATTATAGCTGATTATAAATCCATAATAATGCATATTATCACTGAATGTTGTGTTAGATCTTTTTATCGACTTAAGTTCTTTTGAACATTACAAGTTTTGAACTTTTATTTGCTACTTATAGCCTGTAGGCCTCACTGACCTGAGCTCATACAACTCGTTTTTGAGTAACAAAAAAAAANNTTTATCATATTCAGTGTTGTCTTCAACTTCTGACACTTCCTCCTCTAATGCATATTCACTGTCAGTTTCCTGGCCTCTCTTCTCCTCCTCACCAGTGTCATGGTCAAAGATATAATCAAGAGCCTCATACACAGTATGTTTTGATCATTGTGCTGCCACAGAATGATTTGTGAGCAAGACCTCAAAAAAGCTTTATATACAAGAGCTGCGAGAAATATATCTATATCTTCTATATATTATATATCTATATATTAATGAAACAACGTTGCGATTATTGGTGAAAATTGCCAACAAGTGGGGGAAAGATTCTCGTGGGGGTTGCCATGGAAGCCAAGAAGGTGTGTGTGTGTGTGTGTGTAAGAGAGGAATGGACATGTGCCTGAAGTAAATTTTATACACTAATTGTAATCTCACCCATTCATTTCTAATGACCGGTCATTTTTGACCGGAAACACCACAGGAGTACAAAAGTTAAATTAAACACTCAAAATTTAATGAAATTTATCAAAATTTATTTTGTGTGTTCAGATGCCATGTATGGACAAAGTCATGGAACCTTAAGACAATCAGATTAAAGGAACTACATTTTTCTGAGAGAAAACTTGTAAATCAGTCAAATTCGACCAGAAAACAACAGGAGGGTTAAAACTGGAGTCAAATGTTTACACATAATTGGTCAATAAAGTTGATTCTGATACCTGTTCCTGCTTGCCTGATGTGACATTTTCCAGCCATATTTTATTTTTGCCTGTCCTGACTTGAACTCTGCATTGAACCATCAACACTGCAAATCTCACTGTTACCTTATCAGCCTGTCTGAGTCCTTTACCTGCCTCACTGAGCCATTACACCATAGCTGAGATTATTTTCTTTAGTGATATTTAAACATGGGGGTCAAAACTGCTGTTCCAAGTATAGCTTTTTATTTAACGACTCTTTAACCTCAAATCCAATTGTTTCATTGCTGCTACTCGTGTAAAATATTGAGTGATTGATGTATTGTTTATTGTAGTATTGTGTTGTTTGTTTTAATATGTACAAATGTAGACAAAAACACTGATGTTTTCTTTACTGATGCGCCCCATAGGATGCACATGCACACTGAAAATGTCGAACAAATTTGAATCACTGATTACAATTTACAAATTACAATTTCCTTAAGTGAGAAAAACATGTTGCCTATATTAGGTTCAAAATATCTTTCAGCATTTAACACCGTGATGGCAGTAAAACGATGACAAACATCTGTAAGTGAAAGTGAAACTCCTTTCTCAGACAAATACCTTTTGTTTGAACACCGTGTCCGGGCCGCACTCCGAGTGTCTGATACAGAAGTCATAGCTCCAGTAGAAGCCCTCTTTGCACCGACAGACCCTGTTGCTGACCGCTCAGCGCTCCTGCTCCACCTCCTGGTTCTCAGAGCAGAAGTTGTTGCAGTACAAACACCTTGGCAGGTAGTTCCGCAACTCCGAGAGGTGGTCGTCTCTGCACAGCGCGCACTCAGTGGACGTGGTGGCGGTGCAATCCACGGCCACGTGCTTGGCACGGTCCACTTCAGCTGCATTTTGAAAATCTAAACCCCAGAGATAAAATACTATGTAATGTAACCTGCAACTCCTCAGAATAATAATGACTTACCTTTTGTCTGACCTAACCTGATATTTACCTCCCAGAATGACTGTTCAGTGTCCACTAGAGTCCTAAATATTTCTATTTAAGGACTTATTGATTGGCTGCCAAAGGCGAATTTAAATTAGAGTTCCAAGACTGTTCCACTAAAAAGATCAACTTGTTTTGTCTCTATATGTTGAAAAAACATAGACAGTGTTGGCATCAGTTGTAAGACAAGAATAAAGTCCCTGATTAGAGCAATAACGTTTTAGTCCAATTTCCATTGGATCAACTAAGCAATTTCCGATAAAATAATAAGCCACAAACATTTCTCAATTCAGTCATAGATTCTTCAACTATTACAAAATGATTTTTATCCTTTGTCAATCTACAGTTTGGTCACTTGAAAATTTACATTATTGATCATTTGACTAATTTCCATATTATTTTCATCAGACGTCCTCTAAAGCATCACTAATCATCACGTCAGTCTCTGTCTTTGTTGGATTCTTGCTGGTCATCTTAAACAGAACACTGTTATACAGAATATCACATGAATACTCACCATGCTGATGTGCATGTCGTCGCTTCTGTTTGGCAGCTGTATCAGGTTCATTTTATAGTGACAACGGGAAACTGTAGTTCTGTGTGGGTGTTGTGTGGTTTGTGGATGACGAGAAGTAAAACCCTGTGGTAAGAAGTACCAGATTTTATTTTACTTCCGATGCAGAAACTTTGAATAAGGCTGGTTGTCTCTGGTTCTTTTGAGATGAAACTGATATCTCCACTCCAGGAAATCAGCTTTTCCGATGGAGTTGTAGTGCCTGGAAAAGTAAATATACTCTTAATTTATGCCCCAATTCTTTTTAAAGCAGCCTGTCCAGCAAAGGACAAATGCCCTGTGTTATAAACAGTGACATGTAAGACTACCCAGCAAACATTACAAAGTTAACTTTGAATAGAAATTGCTGTGTAACTGACCTTAATGAGTCATTTCAAAGATGTAATGACACTTGTCCGACAGTTTCACTATGTTTCAGCATTTCAACACTTGTGGTCACAGTGATTGCTGTACAGCAAAAACCACATACAGTAGTCTGATGTAAGTCTTCTGACTATGGCCCTGGCTGTGGTGAAACGTGCTGCGCTTTGCTGCTGAGTCGCACTGCACCACACATACACCTATGCTTTTTCATCATCGCATGCCTTACATTTCAAGTCAAGTCAGTTTTATTTATATAGCCCAATATCACAAACTACAATTTGCCTCAAGGGGCCTTACAATCTGTCCAGCATACAACACCCTCTGTCCTTAGACACTCCAAACTCCCCCCAAAAAACCCTTTAACAGGGGAAAAAAATTGGAAGAAACCATCTGCAAGCCAAGTTCTCCTGAGTGTGGTATTCTTTTTTTTAAAAATTATTATTATTCTAGGGCATAGTATGCAAATGGTCCAATGGCCAAATCTATGACAATGTATTCTTCACAGTCTGATGTAAGTCTCCTCAGTCAGTCTAAAATTAATTTAGAACTTTTAATGGGAACAATTCTTAGATAATCTGATAATTTAAACATTTAAATGACTTTGATGTTTTACTGCATGTAAAATATTTTCAACAAATGAAAAATATTATTGACTAATAATAAAGGAAAAAAATAGAATTCATTAACTAATTAGTTTGTGTGATTATTTCATTTCTTAAAATGTTGCCCTTATGATGTAATAATTCCATTTAATGTAATAATTGATTTCACCCAGCAACTGATCACATTTTAAACATTTTTACCCATTAGACAGATTCTTTGACAAATCAAAGGTAGATTTCTATTGTTTTGCAAAAGTTCTTCTGATTCTGATTTACAGTGACATTTTACTATATTTCAACAAGTTATACATTATGTAGTTACCATTGTAACATTACAGTAAACAATAATAACTTCTGGTATATGACCAGCAGCACGTATGAAGATATGTTACTGTCCATGTAGTGGAACTAATGTTGTAATCACATCCTCAAATCAGGAGATCAAGGAACAGAGTCATAAAGGTAAGTGTTGTTGGGAGACTGAACCATCGGTTTTCTAACATCCTGTGGTTTAAAGGTCCAAACCACAACTCAAGGCATTACATAATAAGTCCTTCAGTTTCCAGGAGGGGAATCCCCTGAAATGCTGTCTCATGTCTGCAGAGCTTCATTAGACTTTCAAGTCCGATTGTAGCTCCATGTTAGAGGAATTTTACAGGAAAATGTTGTCTCATCTTTGAGTGGTGTCAGTGCTGCAGGGGTCGGATAATAACCAGAATCTGTGGAAAATGTTGTTTCATCTATGCAGCGGCTGAATTTTGGTCTCAGGTCTAAGATGAAGTCATGAGAAATGTAGTGCCAGTTTGTGTTGCGGTTCCAGTAGAAATATCAGATTCTGTTAGCTGGAATGTTGAAATTCAGCATATATTCCCTCTAAAGGGAATGTAATGACTGATGTGGATGCTGACACCACAGCAGTGAACCTGTGATTCCCGACTAACATGCAACACATGACAAAACATTACCCAAATATTTGGGATCAATTTTTGTGACAGTCTGTGTCTTCAGAGAGACATGGATGGTATTCTAGTCTGTTCAAATGTAATTCCTCTCATTCTTCAGGGAAAGAAAAGCCTTTCATAGACAGTACATGTGCATGGATTTGGAGTGATGGGTGCAAGCCTTTGTTACGACTCAAACAGCAGCAGTCTGAGGGCTCTGCAGGTGTCTGAGGGCTTAAAACAAAAGAAATTGATCTGCAAAATGCCTCTCCATAGAGTCAATCCATTAGAGAGAGGTACAGTATTTTCACACAGTGACTGAGTTAGCTATTTAGTGTGTTATTTGTGCAGGTCAAGCTGCAGTGAATTGTACTGTAAGAGGACGAGCGGCTTCAGGAATGCAGGGGAAAGGTTATGCATGCCAAACAAACTGATGATATCTGTTTTTAAAGTTTCCTCTTTAGTTGTGCTATAAAATATGCATACTCATGTATGAAGAGGAACAAGTGATAAAACACTTTGCAGAAAATGTCCTCCCTTTGTCATTCTTTAACTGTATACAGCATCATAACCAAACATCTATTATATTCCCAGCTGTGTCACTGAAAACAACTGCGGCTGACGCCCCTACAGACGGGAATCTGAGGATTCAAGTTAACTGAGCTTAAAGATGACTTTTGATCCCAAAAGATTTTGCAATTCAAGTTAATTATATTTATTCAGCTATGTGTAACTACAATACAATTGGTTACCGGCTGAATGATGGACAAACTTGTACTGACACATGTTTATAAAGACAGCTGTAAATGACTGCTTGTTGCAGAGGAGTGCTGAAGGAATGTCCTGAGTTGAGATCAGAGGATCTGCAGGGAGCTGCTGCACAGCCAGGGAGCAGGATGACCACAGCATCACTACAGGAGACGTGAGGGGGAAAAGAGGGATTTTAATTCAACAGCTCAGATCATCACGTTACATCACTGAGCTGCTGGAGCCTCTACACAGAAACATTTAGACATGTATAGCACCAATTCCTCCTGACTCACAGAATGCCCATGCATTTACCTGTTAACCTTCTAGCCTACAATCTCACACTATATATGGCTCTCAAGCTATTTGTTGTATATTTACATGAACACTGAGTCTTCCTCGTGAGTTGGGCCAAATGTGCATTTAGAGGGAAGAACCGACGAGACTCATCTACATCAGCGGAATCTGTGCACGGCGATGATCGGATGCTTGAATGCAGGCGTGCCGATAGGTAAGACGGCTCTGGGGCGAGACAAGCGGCTCACGCCAGCCAATCAGACGTAAGTTGAGTCTGGCGCTTTGACTCCGCCCTCTCAGGCAGCCCAAGACACCAAAAGAAACAAACCCTCTCCAAATTTCTATTTTTCAGTTTTCCATTTTTCTATCAAACAAATTTAAACCAAATCTAACATAATCTGCTAGATGAAATTATATAATCATAAGATTTTCGGAATCATCTCAGTTGTCCCTGGTGGTCTAGTGGTTAGGATTCGGCGCTCTCACCGCCGCGGCCCGGGTTCGATTCCCGGTCAGGGAACAGTCTTTTGAGGTCTCGACAGAGATGTTATCGGGATGAAAAATGCTGAAATGCGATAAGACATCACCGTAGCGTTACTTGTCCTACACCTCTCAATGCCAACGATGCCCAGATCTTGAGGTGGACTTGTAGCAAGGGTTCACGTGTTTTTTGCGTCAGTGTGTGCATTGTGTGTTTAATTCCCATATATTGTCAGCAGAGGGTACTGTTGTACAGATAACAGTGTTACTTTCAATTCAATTTCAATTTAAGTGGCTTTATAGGCATGACTGTATACAATACAATCTTGCCAAAGCATGTTAACAAAAACTACACAATCATAATAAACAATAACAATACGAAAGGGCAGGGAAAACAACAGGACGATGCCATAAATTGTAATAAAAATGATGTTAAGATAAAGGTATTGTAAGTTAAGTTAACTGAATTAAAGAACTCAGGGCCCCTCCCTTACTAAAATAGGGATAGGTGGGTTAAACACTAATTATTTGCCATGTGAGACACAGGGCTCACAGAGTTGTGGAGCTCATGGCAGGCTGCTACGAATCTGGCTGCCAGTCTGCAGCAGTCCTCCTTCTCTCCCAGTAGGACCAGAAATCTCTCCAAGTTGCTTAGATAGAGGAACACTGGGAATATTATTATTTTTTGCAAAATATTAGTCTCGAAGACTTTAGTATTGGTTACAATGAGTTAGGAAGTGCAGCACTGTCTCTACTGTCCCCTGGTCACAGTAAGCCCAACCTCTCCTCTCTGGGCAGCCAGGTCTGTCAGTGCCTGCCTACCTGCCTACACTGCCAGGTTGTGCTCACTTAGTCTGTACTTAGTCAGTGTTCTCCTCAGTTTTGTATCAGACAGTGGTCAAGTAGGTTGCCACAGCGTACTGTCTGTGTAGGGCTAGATAGGTTTCCATTTTGTTCTGGGATTTTGTTTGTTCTGTCCAATAATCTATGTATTTTTCTTTTTTTTCCTATCATAATTTGGTTGGGTCTAATTTTCTGAGTGCATGTGTCCTGAAGCTGAGGTGGTAGTGGTGGTGGTTGATGGTTCACCCAGCCTCAGGACTCCTCTCTCTCTCTCTCTCTCTCTCTCTCTCTCTCTCTCACACACACACAGAGCACAACTAGTCAGCTGGAGTACAAGAATGAATGGTAAACATAACTGCTGCCCATTTGGTTTCCCATTAAACATATACATATGTGAAGGTCAAGGTCCAGAGTTTCTACAAAAAAACAAGCAAACAAAAACAAACTTTTCAAATTGACACTTGGAGATCATTATATTTCTGAATTTGAAAAGCTTTTCAAATAAATAAATAAATGCAGACTTCTTTTGAGATGAGTTTGTTTTGCTCCAAAATGGTCCTTATTACTGTGGCAGCAGGCCATCTACAGCCTGGTGATTCCAATTGCTGAGAGGAAGCAACTTAAGTTGTTGTAGATGCATCCTGATGGAAAGATAATAACCCTGTAACTTCAGATGAACCCTCTGAGCGTATAGCCTCAAGGCTAAAGAGCCAACTCTCTCCAAACAGATGCAGTCAGAGATAGCATAGTTTCTTTAAAGTGGAAAGGGGAGTGTTGGGCATGCGTTCTCTCTTCCTGTCTCTCTCTGACAGATAATCTCCTCTGTTACCTGACATGGGTTAGGTAACACTTTGGATCTTGCCAGATTTGTCTCGATCACCTTTGTTATCTACAGGAAGTCTTTGTCTGATCCCTATCTTTGTATAAACAAAAGTGCTTCATCCTCTTAATCCCTATCTTCTTGTGTGGTTGGATTTTCTCCTCTTCTTTTTTTCTTTGTTAAACTGCTGTAGCAAATTGTACAGTGAGGTGGAGATACATTTGCTGTATAAGTCACTAAAACAACAAATTAATGTTTTTGCCTAAGTACAAAAATACGATATCAGTCTTTGAAGAATAATACAAAAACCGGTCAGCAGTCTTTCACAGGGGTAACTCACATTGACAGAATAACACATTTGTATTTACACCAACAGCAGTTTTAGAGTTTTTAAATGCACCTGAGCTGCATATCTTTGAACAGTGGGAGGAAACTCAAACAGACAGTGGGAGACTCCAGACACATTGTATAATATATGGCATTCAAAAACAGATTTACACAGGTTTTCATGTAATAGTAATGACAATAAAACAGTATGATAATTCATTATTTCATCATTTTACATAGAAAATATTTTTTCATTTCACATTAATGTGTATGTTTTCCTGCCCCACTACTGACACAGTTAATATTTAATGTTGACACAGTAGTGAAACCCACTTTTTGTTGTCAGGGTTCACTTACACAATTCAAACATTTTGAATGGAGAACATGTTTTTGATATTTGTGTCTCTTCTCTTCTACATAAGATTGAGTTTTGACTTGACAAGGCTGCAAAGTGGCTGATGACACTACATTCCAGAAACTTAGAGGTTAGCGTAATCTGACTCTCTCTCTCTCTCTCTCTCTCTCTCTCTCTGTGTGTGTGTGGTGTTGCTTTTGTCAGCAAACTGGCATTAATTAATAAAACAGTTTTGCAGCTCTGAACGTCTTGCAGACATTTGCTTGTGAAAAACCAAAAAACACTGCTACCCTGCCCTACATTTCTTCAGTAATACAGTGCCTACACACACAAAAGCACAGAGACAGTCGCACAGTGCCCACAGCTGACCAACTATAAATTAACTACAGAGAGGTGGTTGACAAGGAGGAAAACCCCTTTTTCTCTCTATACCCACCTCTCCCTCTGGCTCACTCCCCCTCTCTCTCTCACGGCATTTTTCTATGACAGCACCATAAATGCCCTCCCTCCTTCCTTTTTTCTTTCTACTTTATTTCTCTCCGTCTTCTTACACTCTTCTTCTCTCCTCCCTCGCTGTCTCTCTGAAGGCCTGAGGGCTGAGGGCTGTGCCCCGGGGATTATGACAATGGGGATTTTGTTTTGAGCATCTGTGTCTCCTTGACTTGTTGAGAAATGACTAAAGAGTAAAGCCCAGACACAATATGTCATAGGTGTTGAAATGGCTTGTACCGCACTGGCATTACTGTTAGCCAGGGCGCTGGCTTATGTGCTTCACATTGAGGACTAGAGCTTAGAATTGGCTACAGGGTCCTTTCTTAAACACCAAGTCATATTTCTTTTTGTTTCATCATGCTAATCTGTAGTGTGGTAGTGCTGCATTAACCACACAGCTAAAGGGTTTCAAAAGAATGAATTAAAGAAAATGGAGAAAAAGGGGTTTTTATAGCAAACAAGTCAAGTTTACTTGTATACCTCAGTATCACATAGGCCTGTGATGCCGTAAAGATGTAGTCTACGATTCTAATCCAAAACAGTTTCTGTCAAATTCAGTGAATATCTCCTCATGGTCCACTAGCTGTCCGTTCTGTGTGTGCGCTGAAAAAAAAGTCCGGTGTTCATACACAGCCCTGGCTCAAACAGAGTGACTGGGGTAGAGCCATCAACCCAGGTCATCAAATACAGACGCTTTTTTAGCTGCGTTTCCACTAAACACTTAAGTATAATATATCACAACTCGTGTTCGTGCACAGAACAAACTAACACTGTGCGTTACTCGTGCGAGTTTGAAGG
>NTHP01000236.1:209153-247790 GCA_003416845.1 Oplegnathus fasciatus
GCACTGAAGGGAGAGGTGTATTTGTTTGGCTGTTGAGTTCAGATATCAACAAACTTTCTCCAGAATCATAGACCACACCTTTAATGCTTAACTTTAGAACCATGTCCGTTCATCTCGGAGGATACCATAGCGGGGAACCATACTGGAGAACCATAAGTGCTGGACACTTGCCCCATCCACTAAGTTTAAAACTGCTCGAATCAATGTTTTGTAAAAGTGAAAGGTGTCGACAAACCCACACAGAATTACAGACTCTGCAGGTCCCCTCAGCTCGATAGAGTGTTTTCAGCTCATTGTTTTGGCTTTAAGGCCCGAAACTTTTGATTCATGGCTCTCATCAACCTCGCACCAGGCAGTTGTCTTCATCACAATAGTTCTAAAAAGATGTCTGTATGTGACCTGCCCACAACAAAGTTGGTGAAGCATTTAGCTGCTAAAGAGCAAGATATTTCTCTCACTAGTCTGTGTAGATCACAAACAGAGCTAAAAGGTGAGTGAATATTGAACTTACATTCATCTGGTGGCCAGAAACATAACTTCAAACGACTGTTAATGCTAGTTTGCGACTGCTGGATGTGTAAATAGGCAAACTGTTGGCTAACATGTTTGCTATTTCAACTTTAAAAGATGAAAATATGTCATCAAATATGTCATCGTTGCGCTGTCCCAAGTTGCCAAAAAAAGAATGAATGCAGGTTTAACTATTTCTAAACAAGCAACTGACTAGGCCTGAGGTAGCGTAAACCTAGCTGAGCCTGCGCCAAGCCTAAACCGCACTACCTTTCTGCAGTGTGGAGATAGAGTTCCCCTAGTCACACTTTGTTGTTTCTAGTTTGTTGAAAGACAAATCCTTTGTCAGGGCATGATGACGGTATCATGCCCAGTTGAAGACTTCATCCAAAAAAGTGTCATTGAAGGGATCAAGTTCCCTTCCTGAGCTTTTTTCCCATTTGCAAGAATACATGCCAGCTGAAAAGAATGAAATCAGGACTCATACACAGCTGAGATGCTGACATGACACACATTTGTTTATTGTTATTTCATTTACACTGTAAAAATCACATTGAAATAGCATTAGCCATCATCTGTCATTGCTTTTAAACCATAACCAATATTATAATGCATTATTGTTGTGCCATATTAATGCATGCAATACATGACTTGTGTAATAATGTAGGGCAATGTAATGGAAAAATGGAGCAGTGACTCTTCAAACAGCATGCTCATACCTTTTGTGACTTCCACTCTACAGCTCTTGTAAATGATCACCAATCATTGTTGATACCACTGAACTGGGCTTTTGACATCACTGATTTTTTTTCTTCAAAAATAAAATAAATGTTTTGAATAAAAAAAGGTGCATTTTGTCAGCATGAAATCCTATGAAACATAATACAAAATATAAAGGTAATGGGCTTAGGGTAGAGTAATAAAAGGACACATTTATACTGCTTATTAATACAGTCTTCCAGCAACGCTGTATCATAAAGCCAATAAATAAAACAAACAATACTGTACATGGGTCACACAATTCATTTGTTCTTTCCTGAAACTTGGGGATTTCACATCGATTTGGTGACAGAAGACAACGTTGTAGCACCACTGAGTATAAAAGTCAGTTCACACAGCCTTGACACATCTCAGAATAGTTCTCTCATGTATGATGCATTTCGTTTTTTTCTTTCCTTTTTTCTTTTATATGACAGCACAGAACTTCCTGCTATTGTCCAGCTATCGAGGAAACCACATTGATTATTCCCAGCCTGTTTTCTATCAAGCCTTAGAGTAAAATTAGGTTTTCTTACTTGTTTCTTTGAAACATCCCTTTTCATTATCAGACTTCAGATTTCCAATAATCAAGAATTGCAGTGCAAACCAGGGCGTATCACATGTTGTTACGTGGCAGTGCCTGAAACCTCATCAACTGTTTTTCTCTGTTGGCCTGCCATCATTGGCCTTTGGTTGACTGGAAGATGTTGGGTGTCCTGGGTACAGATCTGTTCAATTACATACAGTATATAAACAAAGCTGGGATTTTTCAGGGTTTCAGTTTCTTTTGGACATGTCAGTCCTATTCGCTTTAATCAAGATTCCCATTTTGCTCATTCCTCCTCATAATTCTCTCCTTTATTTGTACTGTCCTGATCACATTCCTGTGCAGTGCTGTCAGCATCAAGTTCTTGTATCCAGATGTCCGGCATCGCAGGGAGAAGAAAGGGCACTGCAACTCTCTTGCACTTCCATTGAAATGTCAATTTGTTTTTCAGTGCTCGCCACATGCTTAAAGCAAAAACACTGTCTTTTCAAGCATGGACGTCAAATATAGTCTTTTGTCTATCTAACTACCTATCTGTCGGTGTCACGGACAGAGTCACTCCGTATGATTATAGGTTTGAATTCGAACAGGACTGGCAGCACTGCTTGCCATAGAACTTGTGGTTGCAGACTCCATGCTGGGGCACCAGGTAACACCAGTTGAAGTAATCCCTACATGCAAGGTCTGTGGAACAAAAGGAAAAAAAATATTACTTATGAAAGCTTGTTTCTATTCTCATGGTATTTTAAGATAACTCTGTTCTACAAGAAGCACAGTTTTAGTTTGTATACAAGCATCAAAGTAGTACTACATTATGTCAGAGCTTCAGTACCTTTCTTCTCAGGTTGTGGGCAGAAGTTGGTGTTGCAGGCCTGGGACATTGAGGGTTTAAGATGGAGGGCACAGCCAGAAGAGGGCTTCCCTTGGACCAGACATTGGACCGTCCTGGCCTGCACTCCTCCTCCACATGTCACTGTGCACTGTAGAGTACAAAGAAACAAAACCTTGATGATGGACACTATGAATGTCATGAAACACGCATTACACATTCACTGCCCCCTCTCTCGTCAATCGACAAGTGTTGATGAGGTTACAAAGTAACTATTAACAAAGCAGAAACTCTGCAGACATAAAAGGTAATGCAGCTCTCCTTGCATGGTTCAGCTATATAATCCTGATCTAAGTTACCTGAGACCAAGGAGATGAGTGCCACTCTGCTCGAGGCGGAGGTTGAGGGAGGGGTTGAGGTGGATAGGTGCGATGATACGTGCTCCATCTGTGGACTGCTGGGGTAGTGCGGATGGGGCACTCAGCCAGGATGCACGGCCTCTGGAGCTCTACTGTAGGCTTGGGGACATGGTGGCACTTCTTGGCAGCAAGCTCTCTGTATTTTCCTGCAGTGTCCTGTATTATAGAAACCCAAAATATTCATGTAAGCTACAAGACGCCATTGTATAACAATGACACCCCCCAAAAAATGACTCTTTACAATAATATCTATAGCACTGTATGTATTTCATATGCACAACAGTAAAGAAAAAAATGAGGGATTAAAATGGGGATTTGAAGAGATGAGAATTTAAATCAGTGAACTGTCGCAATTAATGTTTAAAGTTAATTTAATAATTAGAAATCGACATTTTGCTATATCTGAGTAGACACAGCACATGTAATACACACCTTCTCTGCACATTTGATGAAGCGCGCCTGATGTCCACGACCACATGTTACTGAACACTGGACAATCCAAGAAGGAAAGAAATGGAGAAGAAATGGAGAGAGAGAACTTATTTACATTAGCTAAAAAAATAATTTTACATACTGCAATACTACTACATAGTACTGTATTTATTTTAGTTTTTATATTTTTTCACCAGTCTTCATAACTGCTCTTGAATTACCTCTTGCCACGTGGAGACAAACCACTGGACTTTGCGTTGTTTCTGGCAGCGTTTGAGGAAACAGGATTCTTGACTGGCGGGTTTCGGCAGGCCCGCACACTGACTGTCTGGCAGTGTGTGTGTCTGGGCACCTGGGTTGGTGCTGGTACAAAGCACTGTCCTCTTCCTCAAGCCGTTGCCACACTTACGAGAACACTGCCAAATAAACAGAGCCATGATAATGATCAAATTTGATGTCCTTAAATGCCTTAAGCTATGCTGTATGTTTCTCTTTATGACTG
The DNA here is from genome assembly GCA_003416845.1 of Oplegnathus fasciatus. Classification (NCBI taxonomy): domain Eukaryota; kingdom Metazoa; phylum Chordata; class Actinopteri; order Centrarchiformes; family Oplegnathidae; genus Oplegnathus; species Oplegnathus fasciatus. Next base: position 213,152 of record NTHP01000236.1, read on the forward strand.
GTAGATCATCTGATTATGACCTGACACCACCACCACAGTGTTGTTAATGGATATTGGTTAAATGGGTTAAATTTTGCTTGTACATTTGTAATACATCCATCGTTTTAGAGGGAGCCGGTCCACCTTTCTACTAAAAGTAAGGATTTGTCTAAATTAATTCAAGATTTGACATGATGTAGCTATTAAATGACTAGCATAGAAAAAAATGTCACAGGCCAAACAAGCCAACTATGCACAGAAAGCATTTCAGCATGGCTGCCATATATTCACATTCGCCACACAGTGACTTATTGTGCTTTACTTCCTTAATAATTCCTTTGAGGTAGTCCAACAATTCCCCCAATATTCATTCTGATCCTATGCACACATCTTATGGCACAGCCTACATCAAAATCTTGAAAGTGTTTCACTACGTCCAAGAAACAGGGGGCTGTGACGCACTACACCGTGCCACAGAGTACCAGAGAGGAAGTAAACTGGACACCATTTGTGGCAGGTACAGATATTTGGGGTAAAATGGCAGTTAAAGTTTAAACAGTGAGACAAGTCACCACACACAATGTATAGGAATTGGCCAGAGAACAAAACATGATAAGTCTCATTGGGCACATTCATAGTTTAAAGCCACTGAGATCACTGTCATAAAATGTGGTGAAGCCATCACGGCTGGGGTTCACTTAACAACACGGTGTGTCGAGCTCTTCAGGCTGAATGGCTGAGTGTTTTTTTCTGCTGTGGATAACTGCTACAGCAGTACGCCTTTGCTGACTTACATCTGTGTAAGCACATTGAAAATTCTCATTCTTCTACACGGCGGTGGCAGATCACTTTCACACATGCTTACCTGTGACCATGGCCCAGTGGTCCAAACTGGTGGACAGCTGTGTGTGTTGCAGGCTTGCCTCCTGGCTGGGGGGGGCTGGGCGCAGTGAGAGTCAGCCAGGGCGTCTACGTTGGTCTGGCTGGTTCTCTGGACACACTGGACCTGCCGCGTCTGCTGTCCTCCTCCACAGCTCCGGCTGCACACCCCCCACTCTCCTACAGACCAGCTGGGACAACACAACACAAGCCCGCTGAGTCAACATGCACAAGCTCCTCAATCACTTATTCAGACAGGCCCGCGGGAATTCACAAATGACACGATAACTGTGCAATGATAGCAACTGTAGAAGACCCCCTGTGTTGTATCTAGGCCACTTCTCTTCTCCAGTGGCCACTGTAGCTTATTCTTCTTCAGGTGCTTCAAAATAGAAATTACTGTAAAACCCAGAACTTACTGTATGTCTAACAAAAGCTTGAATGGCCCTTAAATTATTAAAAACATGTAGCTTTCTTCATTTTCAGTAGCACACCATATTTTCACAGAGAACTCTTTGGCAGACAATACCAATAATGTGAGTAATAAATATAAAGATGAAAATAGGAGTATCCGTCTCTGTGACTTAACACCAGTCTTCTTATATCGCTGACCTCAGACATGTTGGAGTGCTCCAGGCTTAACTCTTTAGGGTGTTAAGACATTTGTTCATGGCTGACTGGCTTCAGAGCAAGTCAGAACAGCCGAAATACCAGGCTTTTAAACTGTAACTTAAACTGCAGTGTGCAGTTTTAAACCCCTTCTTTGCCTAAACTCAGGCCCTCATCACCACTAAAACTAAATATCACCACATATTTCTTTCATAATTACCTCCATTTGTACTGTACACTCCTAACAAATACATATGTTGGCAATTACAAGAACTTGGCTATTTTAAGATATATATATTAATCATCCTTCACTTGAATGCATCTTAAACACACAATCCGCTGGCCCTTGATGAGTGCTCAGTTTAGGACAAAACAGTTTATGTTATTTTTAGTGCATTTTTTTTTTCAACACTGCACCCCGGCACCACATGTCTAAGTCGCCTAATCTCCGAGTCTCCTATTCCTTCTTTTTTCCTCAAAGCTCCATTGCATCTATCCCAAGTGACCCCAAACTCAAGGTGCAGGCAACTCAATCCCTCATCACACAGTCTGTCATCCTCTCCCCAACTTCACCCCAATGTACCCGCTCAGCCGCCTAAGATCCACCCCAAACAACCCCAAAACATTGCTGTCAGCACATAGAGTTGTATATATTAACAGTCTAAACTTTATTTGTAATAATTTGGTGCATCACTTGCTTGGAATGTTGTATAAGGAGGATGAGAAGAGTATCGCTCTAAAGGGCATTATACATGCACTATCGAATCTAAATAAATACGGGCGGAGAAATTCCATCTGGTCCAAAATATGTTGTGGCTTGTCAGGAGGAAGATACACACTGTAGTATCATCAAAGGATGATTTAAGGGAGGATGAGGGGAATGTGGAGATGAAAATTTCTATTTTCAGCTGTTTGCTTTAAACATTTAACCAAGTGATCAACACATACATGTAACATATTTCACATGCTGACATGATATTTATTGGCCCTTGGCGCAGAAATAGGACTAAACCCTCACGGTGTCATTAAATACATAAATAAATGCAAGCAGAAGACCAGCTAAAACAGTTTTAGAGCCACATCGTGCCTTTCCAGAGCTGAGACATATTTGGACACACTTGCAGTGTTGGCTTCAAGAGGGAGTAAATTCAATACATCCTGTATTTCTTAATTTGTATTTCTCCATAAATATTTCAGTGCTTAAACTGTACAGGGTTTCTATGATGTAACATGCAAGCTCGTAGTGGTTAGCTGATATCAAGGCTTTATTATGTAAGAACTTGCTACAGTATAACATCATACTGGCATACTTAATTAAATCTTATTTTGGCTCTCTTACATCACTTAGTTACATCTGGGATATCACTTTCTGCACAGAAAAGTAAAATACAGTCATATACTGATTAATATCATATCAAGTTATAGAGCACCTTGTGATCTTTGCCTTGGGTGTTATTTGTAAGTGTTATTAAAGGATGGGTAAGCATCACACTCTCTGGACAGAAGCACGGGGGATCAGATATCCTGTAGACAGCGTGTCAGATAGCCTCTGTGGTCTAAATGACGCTGTCTAGATGTTCACCAGGGGCATTAAATAACCCCTGACCAGTGTTTATGGCGGTGCCACTGTGTGTGTGTTTGAGCTGTCACGTGTATATGTCAGTGCGTGGGTGTTTCTCTGCTTACATCAATGTACGTCCACACTGTGAGACAGAATGATATCATGCTCTAAATGTGAGTGGGCATCGGAGACCTTTTTCCATGATGTAATGCCTGTTCAGGCCAACTTACTGGGTGCAGACACAGCAAAATGAAATAACTGCCGGGCCTCAGAATAGTATGACCTGCAGAGATGGACAGATGACCACAGCCAGCTTGTCTAGTCTAGCGGGCATGTTTTGGTCGGTCTAGCACAAGTTTTGTCTCAGTTCACAGTGAATGCACGAGGAGGGCCCACAAACTGTTAGAAACCAATGCACTTTGAAAAAGTCGTCCAGATGCTCAGTGAAAAAACTGAAACATATGCACATATACTAGGACAATATGTCACAGTTCAACGAAAATGTTCTATACTACACCAGTTCTGATTGATAAAACCATGAAATGGAATATAGTAGGATACACAAATTACTACAACAGCACTGTAACTGTATTATATGCATGTTATGAATGTTTAATATGAAATCTGAGATCTGTATAGACCACACTACACTGCTGCAAATACCTGCACAGAAATACAGCCTGGAGGTTTATACTGCAACCAATAGGAAAAGGATATATGGCCTAATATTATTACTTAGCAAATGTTCTGCTGCTACATGAGAACTGTTACATATTTCTTTTAATGTTTGAATTTAAATTTGAAGTCTGACAAAGCTTGATGGGTCCCGAACCCGCTAAGAATGGATTCACAAAGCGATGATAACTGTCATAATGTTATAAAATATTCCTCTACCTGAGAAAAAATCAAATAACATAATATCTGGATATTTAAATAACATAACCTTGACAAATATTAATCTATTTAAGAGATTTAAGAGATTTAATATTTTTTTAAATGATGCAATTATAGCACTAACTGATGATGTACAATAAATGGAGGTACTACATTAGTCTGCATTCATTTTGCATCCTCAATTAAAAAATGTTTTGTCTCTACTAATGTAAAAATCGCTTTACCTAAAAGTTCCTTCATACCATAAACATTGTAAGAGGTGGATCTTAGCTGTATTTTACAGATTCATAAATTATCTGGCAGTTGTTTAATCAGTTCCCAAAGACCCCCACATAAATTTATAATGTACTAACCCACTCAAAATCTGTCACATATTACTGAATACAAAACATGTAAAAAGCAAAGTAGCTCTGTAAGTGACCAACACCTAGTTCTACCCATGCTTACACGCACACACATGCATGTACACACAGGTACACTTAAGCAGCCCCAGCTGTAGATAATGAAGGAGATAGGCCCGAGAGATGAGTGTAAACAGTTGTGAGATTACTTTACAGCCACTATTATCACTGCTTCCTCAACTCTGTGTAAACACACAAATCCATTAGTGAGTAAATGCTGATAGGGGTAGTGTGTGTGTGTCTTTGTGAGTGGTGGAATGATAGGAGGGAGAAAGCAAGACAGAGAAAAGAAAGCAAAGTGGAAAGAAAAGTGGGAAGGAAAAGAGAGGAGCATCGAGAGATAGATAGATAGATAGATAGATAGATAGATAGATAGAGAGAGAGAGAGAGAGAGAGAGAGAGAGAATGCAAATTTGAACATATTTATAAATGACTTTTAAAAGATACAGGCAGTGAGACAGACTAACAAGCAGACAGAGTGTGTGTGTGCGTTTGTCATAAAGCCTCACAAATCCCTGCTGAGAGATTGGAAGTGCTGCGACCTGAGCACAACAAGGTTTGAGTGACAGCTATCCTTGGCTGGCTGCTTGGTGGTATCAGAGTGTGTGTGTATATGTGTGTGGTGGGACAGGGTTGGACAGGTCACAGAGATAAAAGACGTCACATCAAAGTGTCCAGGCCATTAGGGTTACGTTTACAGCTGAGCCTGCAGCCACCCAGGTAATGGACACTGCAGTGGATGTCTCACAACCAAGCCTGCTGTTGCTCTGTGCAGTGTGTGTGTGTGTACGTGGACGGGTGAGAGGTGGGACAGAAAGGTCTCACAACTGACCTCAAAGGCTTCACGTGTGCCTCTGTGTGCGTGAGAGAGAGGGAGACAGAGACAGACAGTGAGACAGACTGTGGGTAAGAGAAGGGGGGCAAGTGGACAGAGAGAGGCAGCTTGCAAAAACACTTGAAGGCAAGCTGTGTGTGTGTGTGTGTGTGTGTGTGTGTGTGTGTAGAGGTTGAGGGGAAAATGAAGCATCTGTTGTACCTACAGTATCCTGAGGGATGAGTAAGCAGTTAAGTACTGACTGAAAACTGGAAACGAAACAGTCACTGTCTCTGGCTGCCAGATAATGTCAGGGTGATCACACACTGTAAATGTGCAGATTTAGCTTGAATTGTTTGGCTTGTCGGCATAAACCCACAAACACTGTGAGCAAGAGTTCCCCAATGTCCTCCCTGATGTTTGCCCTATTTTCTCTTCAAATGTTTCCTGACTCCACTACGATCCATTTACCAACAGGAACATAATTGCATTTTCCACTGTAAGCGTGGCATAGAAACATAATACACTACATAGAGTTGGTTCATGTACGTATATGTATATATATGTCCCTTTGTGTTATCTGATTTCTACAAGGGTATAATTGACAAACACAGTTGAGACCACTCAGTGAGTTTGTTTCAATATACAACTGACATTTTTAGAGTGCATTAAATGAGTTATTAAAGCTGCAAGTGACATATTTTATGGTGAAATATTAGCTTTTAATTTTATACCAGTGTTGTAATTTCTTCCTACAGGATTCGCAAAGTTTGTTGAACCTACTGTATTCCAGTGGATCCCAAACTCTTTCTGTCATGACTGCTTTGGAGGCTGAAAAAATGTCATGCTCCCCCTCAGCGAATAAATTCGTTGCATATTTATCAACCCGTAACAATTTTGGGGAAACTAATACCAAAACGAGCCAAGTTAGATTTTATTGAAATACCAATATCAAGAACATGCCTGTGTCTTTTCACGCATGTTTCTCATTGGTTTCTGTTGAATACAAAGTGAAAAACACAAGTCAACCTCTCAAACTGCCAGAGTTTTTACTCGCTCACAGAAGACACAAGCTGCTATACTGACAGTGAACTCTGGAGTGAGATATAAGCTTCTTTATATTTTGGATTTAACTGGTGTGTTTCCCTTCTTTTCTTCTGTGTTAAAGGTCTTATATCGTTCTGTCCACTTTACATGTCGTTTTGCTTTCTGGACAGGTCGTACTAACTTGAATCTTGATCGTCTTGCTAGCGTTAGAGCGCTGTTGTTTCTTCATTGTTCCCAAATGAATCAGATTCACAGACCTGCTTCACAGCAGACAATTTGACTTGTTAAAGCAGGAAAAGCACAATTGGAGCTAATAACACCAAGGATGGCTCTTTTGGCAATCAATGCAATAGAGCTTTTAAAAATGTTATCAGTTACACCTGCGTTTGACAGGTCAAAATGTCTGTTGTCAAAAACATCCATTCAGCGTGCTGTATATTGATGCATTTCTTTTTAAAATAAAGCATGAAAACATAAATAGAATTGTTTTTACTATTTTTGTGGTACATTTTACACTTTTTGGCATTTAACCGTTTTTATTACCTTGTTACTGTACCTGTGACTAAAATTCAACACTTGGTCATGTGATAACAACTAAACCATCTCTATGCAAACTGAGCAACTCCATCTGCAGAGGGAGGCCACAAGATGGGGTTGAAAGCTTCGGAAAACAACAAGTAAGTTGGACTTTGTATTGAGAATTTATGTTACCTTTCTGCATGTGCAACAGACTGCATTGATGAATTCTGACTGTCTGACCACAGACTTTATATATTTACATAAACTAATATTTTACCGCACTTATGTCATCTTGTCAGCTGACAGTCAGTAGTGAAGCTTCTTATTAGTAAAATGTGTTTGCTTTACCAAGCTTTAATTCTAAATTATAAAATAACTACAAAGTTGAGTTGTTTTGTAAAAAAAAACCTTGGTAACTGTAGTTACCCCAATACAACCCTATAGTTAATAATGTAGACTGTAGGTGGAGTACAGTGGTAGCCATCCTAACATAACATTTGGTGGACTCTTTTTTTATCCAAAGTCATCTCACAACTCCATGGGTGCCGTTGTTTTTAGCCTGAGTGGGAACAATCTGCTAAGCTGGCAGTGGAGCGCTGTGCTCACAGTACAAATTTTTCTTGACTATAACAGTGAAAACAAAGCAGGAATGACCACATAATATACAGCACATTACTGCACATGATGACACAATGAACCACAAACATGCCATTATTACTTAAAATGTCTGACCTAACAAAGCTCTGGAGGACATGGCGTCCTTCTCCGACGAATTTATATATATATTTTCTGTCAACACTATCACTATTTTATGTCAGTGAATATGAGACAGCTCTGTGGTCATCATTGCAGGATTTTCCTAGGATACCTGCTCCAAAACGGAGACATACACAAACGGAGCAAGAAGGAAATATTCAGGCACCGACACTGCTATGCAGAGGAAAAATCCCCTTTAGAACAGCTGTTGGTTACTATAAAACATGAGATAAATGGTAACGTAACTGGGATTCCATGATTTCAGTGCTGATTACATAATATTGGTGCCCTGTATAATACTGTATCCCTGAGAAAATCTTTCTGAAACAGCAGCTTATTTCAGCAGGTGTTGGGACACCACCAATGGACTGCAGATTAAGAAAGACTTCATAAGCCGGAGGGGAGATTTCAAAGAGAAGCATCCAGAACAAAAGCGAGGGAGGAAGAGACTGAATATGAATATACTTGTGGAAATGTGTGCAGCAATGTTACTGTAATAGATTTTGTTCTAGTTGTAGACTTTGGACTGCAGTGTCCATTGGGTGGGGTGTAGTAGAGACACTTAAAATTGTTCCTCGAGAGTCTTGATGAGAGGGTGAGAGAGTTTGGGTGGGAGTGAGCTTCATAGTAATCAGACACCACCACTGTTCCTCTCCTGCCCTGCCCTGTTCTTCCTGTGTGTGTGTGTGTCAGACAGCAGCTGATGGCTGGTCATTCTGCTCTTGGCAACATGATGGCAGCAACAACAGAACCATACACCATGATTGCATGTATCCTGTATATGTAATTTAATGTATACTTTATATGCATATGAACACAGACAGAAACTGTGTTGCAAATACAACAAAATCTGCACCATAGCATGACTCATAACACCACAGATACTCAAAGTTTGATGTCCTTTGCTCTTTCCTTCTCTCCAGTAATTTTGTATTTCATTGCTTCTTAAACATTGAAATAACTCGTTTATGGTCAAATTGTATCACATTTCAGGCATTTAGCAAACACTCTAATAGAAAGTGACTCATAGCAATCGAGGCACTGATGCCCAGGAACAAAGACGCAACAAGGCCTTATTGTGCCTGCCTCTGGCATGGCCTTCTAATATCGAGAAATAATGACAGTTCTAAACATTTTAAAAGGCTTGGCTTGGCCACAACATAACAAAACAGTTTTACATGCAGGGGACAAAGTCACATTTGGACATACAACAACAGAATTTTTCTGGACATCCACATGCAACACTGACCAAGATGAGGTCAGTGTCTCAGCTAAACCCCTCTCTGCTCGTAAATCAAAGCGCAACTTGTCAGCAGTGTCCACTTCATTTGCAAGAATTTGGCTGATATTTCAGACCATTGCTAAGAGTGTACATGGGAATACTCAGAATAGAGGCACAGAGGAATTGACGCCTCAACAGCAGCTGTCAAAAGTCTCGAGATAAATGCTCTTGTTATTCCTTGGAAGACAGGCATCTACTATACTCTGTAACTGCCCTGCTTTATCTGAGCAGTGGTAGTCCTGGCAGAGGCTCGCAGTTCTACACATACTCAGCATCTATCCAGGAAAGAAGCTTTTGAGTTGTATTTGTCTTTTTTGCATTTAATGGTGCAGTTAAGAATTTCCTCCATTTGGTTTGCAGATGCGGTTCCCAATCTCTATGAAAAATGTCAAAAATAAGGGTGGTGTTGAATGGATGCCCATAGGTTGTACTATGTTTTGTGCTTGGCTAATATTTGCAGACAGTGAGCTACACACGCACAGAGGAAGTTACAAGCAATTACCACAGGTAATATATTTTATTTATATCTTATTATTTAAACAAAGTGTAGGATAATTGATTGTTCTCCTTGAACATTGATTGTCCAGTTATAGCTTAGCAACCATAACTAGGCAGGGCAGGCCTGTCAAGCTCTGGATTTCTCCACACGTTGACCAAATGTTTTTGGTTTGGAAAAAGCTGCTGCAAACATTAGCATGTCTAGCTTACTTCAAAGGCCAAGGAGTCTTCCATACTACATTATTTTATGGGGTTACAGGTTATGTTAAAAAAAACCCATTCACGATAGCACATCTGTATAGTATTTAACCACTGTGTGGAAGACAATGGATGCTACTATATCAGAGTGTAGGCTAACGTTAGTAACTCTGTCTTGCATTATTAGATTTGGGGATACAAAAAGTGAAATGTACTGCTTGAAAAACCTCTGCCTTGCTCGTCCAAGCAGCTAAAATGTGTCATGTTAGAATGACATAACAGTCTGATACATTTTTCCTTATCATACATATACTCCTGCAATACAACTTCTACACAGATCACCAACTGGTGAGGATGTTGATTTTTGCCCCGCTATCATGCTGCTCATGCAACACCTCCTGTGTAGATACTGTTAGCCTCTCTATTAGCACTAGTAGCCATGGGAGAAGTAACCCATTAAGCAGCTTTTCTGTATCTTGTACTGATAACCTTCTCTTACAAGAGTTATAGGCCCAAGAGATCAGGTCTGTGTGATATCTTTACTTTATATATTACTCCAACTGCACATGCAGAAAATGCACTCAGGGGAAGTAATACTTCAGGAACAGCTGCTGTAGGAATGACACGCTACTCCGTTGGTCACTGCACAGATTTGATTGGTATTTAGAAGTTCTGTGGCCAATAACCTGTTGTGCATGCTATACAACGTGTACCCTCAAAAGATGTCGATAATTTGTCTCTTTTATACTGTTATGTAAATATTTTTCAGTGCCCTATGACTTTAAAAAAAACCCATTTTCATCAACAAACTCTCAAGTTCCCTGCTCATTAAAACCAGTGTTATCCCAAGAGTGACTTTCACTGATTTGTTTTCTGGCCAGGGTTTTACCCTTCATGACACTGTCCAGAGTAACACAGACAAGGGAGGGACATTTCCCCTGTGTGTGTCTTTATGTGTGTGTGTTCATACATGTCCTGCCTGTCAACAGGCGCACCACTCCCTATGATGTCCACAGCGTTGGACCACGTTGACTGATCTTTGATCCTCTGCCTTGGCCCTGTGTGTCAGGGGTATAGACAGTGAGCGAACCCACTGAGCTGAGCCAAGATCCCACAGAACCACACCCTGAAACCACAGAACCATTAGTGGGTCTTGCTCCCACTCTCTTTCTGTCTGGTATCGTCATATATCATAGAAGATTTGTTAGTGCCACTCTACGTGACAGCTGTGACATTATACAACATCGAGAAAAGCCCTCTTGGCCACAGCAACCTGGAAGTGAACCTCAACATATGATAACATTTCCTACTTTGGTTCCCAAATGCATATTAATCTTGAGCTTGTTTCTGGTGCACCCTTGTAGGAAAAAAAAGAGGATTATCAGGGTTTGGATGAACCAACATCAATTAAGCTGGCAGTGCATTTTGCACACAGCAGTGTTTTTAAAACTACACATTCAAAAGTGATGTCTCTGATGGGCCTTGATACGGCCAGAGAACTAGCTAGTTTTGTTATGAGCTTGGGTCCCACAGTGATGCTACATGTGAAAAAGTTTACAAGTCCTTGGCCTGCTGTATTAAACAAACACAGAAGCTAACCATTCCTGACAGTTGGTGAGGTATCATGCTGAACTGGATGAAGACACGAACAGAATACCCAGTGGAACTTCCCCATCTTCCTCGTGTCTCAGACGCATGTTTTGGCCAAAATGTAAGTTATTTTTCATTACATGATAGGAAAATGTCATCATCATAGAACAGGTGCTTTACTGGGCTGGGAAAGGGTGGAGAATACAGTCAGCGCTGCCTGACACCCTTCATATGCTTTATTATGAGGAGATAGTGTGGGAAGTTCGGAAGAGTTGACTCAACCAATAAACAGCTCTTTTTGACACCACATGTCAAGAAATTACAGAACAGATGCGTAGGTGTTGTAGACCAATAACACATGGCAGGAAAAGGACAGAAGGTATAGGGAGACAAAAGACTAAACCCCAAACGGTGAAGTAGGATGAGAGATACAGAAAGAAAAGACACAGAGAAATATTAAGACAAAGCAGAGAGGATACTTAAAATGCCGTACACTACAACGAATAACAATATCAACCTATTTGGCTGGCGGCCCCTGAAGCTGCCTCCTCAAGTTCCAAACATGAACATGCATGTACAGAATGTTGAGCTGTTACAGCCAACAATGTTTTTGGCTGTCACATAGGCTACAGTACACTATAAAGCTCTTCCAAGGTACGTCAATTGAACAATTCAATAATTGACATACCCTGAAGTCCAGAAGTCTAGAGGGGCCACATATTCTTTTTCCGTCCAAAAGTATGTATCAGGAAAATATGAGGAAATGTCTGCACCATTAAAATACCATTTTTAATGATGTCCAGATTCAGAGCCAGTTAACAGCAGACTGCAGATATATTGATGAGGTCATTCACGAACGTTTGAAGCCACACATTATCATTGACATTATTAATGTTTGAGTTGAATGAGTTGTAATATTTAAATCGCAGAAACTCTAATCTTAATAACAGGCATCCATAGCTATGCTAGTGACTCTGTTAGGCTGTATTTTGGCACCGTGGTCCTTGAGCTAAATGCTAATGTAAGCATGTCAACATGCTCACAGTGACAATGCTAACATGCTCATGTCAAGAAAGTATAATGCTTACCATGTTCACCGTCTTCGTTTAGTTTAGCATGCTAACATTTGCTAAGTAGCACTGAAAGCACAGCTGAGGCTGATGGGAATGTCATTAGTTATAAACCAAAGCAATGGACAAATCATTTATTATTTAATTTTGACCTGATGATGACACTGGATGAAAATGGGAATCACCAAAGTTATTACAGTTCACCCCGTGGGGAACATGAATGCCAACACAACACTGACATATGAAAGAGCAGAGGGTCTGACCTGGTGGGACATGGCTGGGTGTTGCAGGGCATCAGTCCAGTAGCTGGTCTTGACCTGGGATTGCAGTAGGATGTATTCACCTGCACTCTCAAGTCTTTGTAGCACGCTGACTTGGTGTTCATCTGGCCTGTATGGGTTATATATCAATAAGTTCAGACATATCATCATTAGAGGAGAATATCATTTTCCGTCCTATTCCGTCTGTCTCTTGGCTACTATAAAATAACAGTAAAACAAAACTGCAGGCTCATATTTACAGTGATGGATTAAATAGTTATGGAGAGGGAGATTATATATTATTGGCACAGATGTATAAAAACACCTGTGTTATTGAGCTTGACGGTTCATACTTGACCTTGGAAACAGCAGCTTGACAAGAAAGTTATTTGGAACTTACAACAACACAGCATTGTTGTTTAAGTCACAGTGTGTCAAGTTACTTATCAGGGTGCTATCAAATGTTTGCACATAATATATCTGCAACATGTGAAAATGTTTTGTCTCTGTAACATATAACAAAACCTAGTATATGGCTGGAGTCGCTGGAGAGTGTATGGTTAATGTGCTATAGTGTGGCCAAATTGTTACAGGCATAATGTGAACTCCTGGATATCAAATGTTGATCTGCAATTTTCTTTAGTGGTAATATTTATTCTTAAAGTGTACTGAGGTAGCATCACATGACATGGTTAAGCTACGTTTGACTGAAATTTTTTTATAAATGTTATAAATTTTGAGAATTGTTCATAAATTCAAAAACTATTTAGCACTCTGCTAGTGCTACCTTCCTATGTGAGAGCTCTGATTAACAAATGTATTCTTTGATTTTGAAACAGTAGCCTTATGTTGTTATTTAGCCTTTCTGAGGCTATTGCATGGTTAAATCAATGAATTAATCACAATTTAGCTAAAAATTAAATTTTAAGCTAAAAATCTATGGTTTATGATGTGTTGAAAAGTACCATTATTGTGCATAATTTCTGCAGCAAAAAATAATAAAATCAATAAATAAAAATAAATAGTAAATTGCTAAATTTGCACAGGTCATCTTTCAATGCTGCACAGTCTGTGGCTGAATATTGCTGCACTCAACAAACCACTAAAATCCTGAACACTCACTGAATGGATGTGATGATAGGTCATCTGATTTACGATTCTCAAGTCAAGATGATCTGAAATATATATTCATTCTTTTGATCAGCTACCTCAACGGAATGTGTGACTATAAGCTGTAAAACAGGAATAACAGTGGTAGTGCGAGGTAGTGTAACGGTAGTGTTTGTCAGCCACGTTAACTACACACTGCTGGGTCGACGGTGTCGTAAAATATCTCCAGGACGCTGCAGCCAGAGACCAGAGAGCACACCGTTACCGTTGTGCTGTTCCAGTTAGCGCTCTGGTGTGATCATATCTCTTTCAGAAGCTTTGTAATCCAGCCTTGAACTGCAGCGTCTTTTTGGAGAATTTTGTAAAATAAATCCAGAATGATAAATCCGACACTGAATGTCTTCTGTGATTATTTATCGATTTTTCTGTGTTGAAAACACCTACTGTTTTTGTTAGCTGTTGTTATTAGCAATCCCATGATGCCTTGGGTTGAGTCTGTCAACCAATCAGAGGCTGTGTTTCTGACTTGCCAACCAATCAGAGACAGTTTCTGACTGGAGTTACATGGTCACAAATAGGCTACGTGTGGGCTATAGCTAGCATATTATTGGGACAATGTAACTTTCAGTCAGATGAGCTGTTCCAACAAGTGGGCTGCAGCCGGCAAGTCGAATTTGTTTTCCCCCCACAATTTTTCTTTGTGGGCTGTCACGCCGCTTTCACACCGCCGCCGGTAGATGTTCCTTACATGCACTACTAGCTACGTAACTAACGTTCCCACCTATTCATTTTGAAAGAGCAACAGCCAATGAGGAAACTCCAACACTTCGCTGACCAATCGTGTAACTTCATCACTCACTCACTCACTCACTCAGTGACAGACTTTTGTGTTTGTAGGGCTTATTAATTTTCTTTGTTAAGTTAAGTATTGTCATTTACTTTCTCAGTGGCTAATAAACATCTTTAAATGCCCTGCCCTTGTGTTGGCGAGTTCTGGCACAAATGCAGATCTGATAGTGTTGTTGGATTTATGTGAAACTTGAATCCCAGCTTCACAGATCCTCTGACTGGTATTTGGCCTTAGGCATGGTCAAGTCTGCACATCTCAACTCATACTGGTCAGTTAGTCAGTCACACTCTTTAATAAAGCAAATGACCCCCAACCCATCATGGCCTACAATCAAGACACAAAGAGGTGGAGGTGGTTAGGGTGGACTGCAACAGACCAGGGTGGGGAACTTTAACCTGCAGGGTCAATCAATAGGAACTCTACACTGGGGGCTTTGTTCACACTCATGAAGGCAAGCAAGTACACACACACACACACACACACACACACACACACACACATAAATACACCCATGCACATACAAGCACTTTCAAAAAGAAATGTGCATGAGTAAACACACATGAGCACTCACACACAAACTCTCATGCGCATGTATGCACCTTTGTCCCCCGACCCGCAGCCTCAAATCACCATGCCAGGGTCTGCCCAGGTCATTACAACAGTCTTTGCATGTGTGTGTGTGTGTGTGTGTGTGTGTGTGTGTGTGTGTGTACTTGCTTGCCTTCATGAGTGTGAACAAAGCCCCCAGTGTAGAGTTCCTATTGATTGACCCTGCAGGTTAAAGTTCCCCACCCTGGTCTGTTGCAGTCCACCCTAACCACCTCCACCTCTTTGTGTCTTGATTGTAGGCCATGATGGGTTGGGGGTCATTTGCTTTATTAAAGAGTGTGACTGACTAACTGACCAGTATGAGTTGAGATGTGCAGACTTGACCATGCCTAAGGCCAAATACCAGTCAGAGGATCTGTGAAGCTGGGATTCAAGTTTCACATAAATCCAACAACACTATCAGATCTGCATTTGTGCCAGAACTCGCCAACACAAGGGCAGNATGTGTGTGTGTGTGTGTGTGTGTGTGTGTGTGTGTGTGTGTGCGCGTGCTAATTTAATACTAGGGCTCTGGTGGGACAAAGGCCACTGGTCAAAGCCATGCATGTGTGTGCTTGCTTGCTTCAGCGGATCTGTTTCTGTGTGTGTGTGTGTGTGTGTGTGTGAGTGTGTGTGTGCACGTAATAGCAGGTCTCCAGCAGAACAAAAAGAGGTCCCAAACAATAGCTTCTGATGTCCCCTCAGTAACGATGGGAATGCTCCCCTCTCCATTTAACCTGCAGCTAAAAGCCTTATTATAGATCAGAGAGGTCAGACTGAGCTTTAGATGCTGGCCCAGATTAAAGATCTGAGGGTGATCTGTCCTTTTACATCAACGCAATAGACTTTGAAATCATTTTAGAATTATATCTAAGTAAAAAAACACAAAAAAGTATTGCAGATATTTTAACAAATAGAAGAACAGCTAACTGCACAACAGATTTGACGTGATGAAAAATCCCGATCTAAAACCACACTTTGAACACATAAAAAAACACATTTTGACTTGACTTTCAGCACAAGTGTAATATGATAATGCAACTAAAAAATACACGTACCTCCAGCACAAGTTGCTGAGCATTGGGAGCGTATGATGGCCCATGTATAATTGTGCTTGATGTGACTCCTTTTCTCATCACCTTTCTTCAGCGTGTATTCCCAACGTACACCTGGGTTCCAGCCCTGCAACAATATCTACAGGAGAAAGAATGCGGTAAGAACGATGAGAAGAAGGACAACAAAAAGCACGACAAATATATAGACGTAAGCAATACTTTCTGTCTCCACTGATCCCCTACCTCTATCACCAGTGTCTCATTGGTGGGGCCAGTTGATATGAGGCTCTCTGGTCTGTTGTAGGGTCTCTTGTACTCAAAAATGGCTCCAGCGATGGGGTGTCTGCCTGGCCAGTCCACCGTCCAATGTCCGTTCAGGTAGTAGCGTCTCTGGGTGTCCCTGACAGCCAGGTAGGAGCTGGACGTATTCAGTTCCATCACACGGATACTCCGCGCCCCTGCTGGGATGGTTACCACCCCATAGTATTCTGAGAAAGAGTACAAAACTTTAAACACGCACCAAAAGCTGCAAAAATCAAAACGATATATCTAAGACAAAACAAATTTTTAATAATATGAACTATGACAACAAGCCACACACATTTTGTAGCTGTGTATGGACTATAAAATGACAAAAAGCAGGAAAATGCAGTTTCAGTATCTGGGATAAAGAAGCAAATCAGTGGCTTTTAAAATGTCTCAAATGAAACCACCAAAACCAATTACCTGAACAATTTAACTGCTCTGACTTACGGTTAGTATAATGCTGCTTGCTGTACTGTCCTTTGTAGATCTTGCAGGTGGAGTTGTCTCCTTTACACACCCCGCAAGCGTCAGGCACAGCTGTGGAGCCCAAAACACGGTCACAGCCCACTCTCTGTGGGAGAAAAACATCATTGCTTTTGACAAAAAAGTACATTACATACACAAGATGCAACAATAAATTACAACCGTTGAAAACTAGCATCATTTATCTCTTATGTGGTGACAGGTCAACATTTTCTTTTTCATGACATTTAAAGTAGCTGTTAAACAGCACAGCAAGGGTGTCTACTGCTAAATCCATTCTCAAAATGTATAGCTCAACTTCAAAGATTTCACACATGATATCATGTTCAAAAAATCTAGCAACTCCAAACGCCTTGAAATCATGCTTCAATCAAACCATGTTCCTGTCTCACTGCTTGACATTTAAGAGCATTACCTCACACAGTCCATCAATACAGACATTAGAGCTGTCCTGTGAGCAGAGGGTCCCATCCTTAACTTTGCTGGCCAGGGCAAAGAAGAAATCATAGCCTTCAGCAAAGCAGTACAGCTTACATACATCTTGATCTGGGAGGAAAGAAAATAACCACAGGGGCTAGTTGGTAAAAGCCTCCCCTAAAATGTATCTTTTATCATTTAAAATCTTTTTTCATGAGTAATTTTGAAAATGAATGGAACAATGGTCTCACCATCCACTCTACTGTATGGCCTCCAGGTGTAGTACCATCCTCTGAACTGTTTGCTGTTGAACTCTGCACACTGCTGCGCTCTGTAGTCAGTGGTGTTGGGGGGACAATCCTCAGTGTTACAAAGTTTGTACGACCTGGAGGAGCCCTCACAGAACTTCCCTCCGTATGCAGGTCTGCAGAGAAGGATTGAAAAATATGTCATGAAAACAAAGATCTCCATTAGTTCTATAATATTGTATGTTTCATATTCCGTATTAGTTAGTTTTAGTTAGTTAGTTGTGTTACTGTTCTGTAATTAGCTATCATATTTGACACCTTTACAGTTCTAATAAAATGCCAAAGATCTAGCCGAAATCTAGGGGAACCTAAGTTCTACATGTATAATCCATTACATAATCCATTGTGAATTTTGACTGCAACTGTTCACTTCAAATAAATCTGAAACTTTAAAAAATGTGCAATATGCTCGCTAATAAGAAACTAATAAGAGACTTTAAGAGGGACATAACTGGAAGTAGGAAAAAAACAGCTTTTGGCCTTGGACTGAAAGGGTGTGTGTTGTGAGTGTGAGTGATGATATGTAACACTTATAGCTAATACCATTGCAATGTATGAACACAAAATTCTGAGGAAGAAACACATTTGTTGAATTTGATCTGAGTGAGCATGCAGTGTGGCTACAAATAACATTGAATTTCATTGTAAGTCTGTATATTGGCATGACTAATATGTGAGTATGGATGCCTGTATACGTGGCGGTGTGTGAGTGTGCCTTTGTGAAGGCTTCTCCAATCACAGGTGTATATCCCCAGGCCGTTTTCCTTAAAATCCCTTCCACGGGACAATTACACCTTCTATAAGCCCTCCAATCACATCGTCACTTATCTCTCTCTCTCTCTCGCAGATTCTCTCCCTTTATATCTCTGCATTTCATCTTTCCCTTTTTAAATGGCTTCTCTCTCATCTCCCCTAACACCCCTTCCCCTCCCCCTTTTGCTTTCCCCCCTGCCTCTCTCTCCCTTTGCCGGTCTTTGTCTTCCTTACCCACCACCACCACCACCATCTTTCCTCCCCCCTCTATCTCTCTTTCTCCTCATCGCTCTCTGTCTCATTTAACTCGCCACTTGTCAGGATCTTGGCATGACATGATAAAGAGGAGGCCCCAGCATTTGGGATAGGGCCCCCTTACTGACTGGCAGTGCAAATAATCCTGAGTGACTGATGAGTAGGGGACTAAGTGAGCAGATAAGTGATGAAGCGACAGACCCATGTGAGTGATCTTCACTATTTTAATCACGTGTCTTAATATACTCTTGGCCTTGAGTCAAGCAATCACAAACAGTACAGACCATCTCCATGCCAAAGCATAGTCACTCTAGAAATCTTGTGTGTGTCCTGTGAGTTGTCAAATAGTTTTGCACAGCTAGGCAAGAACAACATAGTAAACAGCCAGCTTTAGGTGTGGGTTTTATCTTTGTTTTGAGCTCTTTCATTACATAATTTGGACATATTTTAAAAGTTTGAAAGGTTTGCTTGTTATCCGTTTGTCTGTGCAAAACCACAAATTGTCATGTTTATATTTCCGTTTGTGTACAGATTTAAAAAACAAGATGCAGTCTATTAATTGGTGAACTTAATTAGGACCAGTGTGTAGGACTTAGGGGAATCTATTGGCAGAAATGGAATATAATATTCATAATTATGTTTTCATAAGTGTATAATCACCTGTAACCCACCGTAGGTTCTCCTACGTGCTTGGAAAGGAAGGGATGAGGGGAGTGGTATTCAGTTGGTTGCAATCTGCAACCTCACCGCTAGATGCCACTAAATCCTACACACTGGTCCTTTAAGATATGCTAGCTAAGTTAATCATCTGCTGGCTCCAGCTCCACAACAAGTAACTTACAAACATGAGAGTGGTATCAATCTTTTTATCTAACTCTTGACAAGAAAGCAAAGCAAATGTCAAACTGTTCCTCTAAAACTGTTTTCTGATATTTACATTTTTGTACTGTTCTAATCTTGCTAACATGCACTTTTGTACTTGTTTGTTAGGGACTGTTGTGTGTATCTCTACCTGGGGTTGTTGCACTGCCTCTCTCGATAGGTGACTCCACTCTCACAGCTTCGCGAGCAGGCAGACCAGGAAGACCACTCTGACCACTGGCCATGCTGGGGTCTCGGGCCCTCGTCACCCTGTTTCACACACTGGCCCCTACGACACCACTGGAGAAGGAGAGAGAGGAATTATGAGTGGGAGAGAGGGAGGCAGAAGAAGGGAGGTAAACGCAAGCAGAGAGCAAAGTGTCATAAAAGTGTCAAAAACATACAGACTTTCCAGTGGACCCTGCCCTTTATCTTCTTTATGATGACTGTCTGTCAAACCACCGAAGGGGTTGGTGAGATATAGCTTTCAGACTTAACTGCTGTCAAAAAGGTTGTGGTCCAGTCCTGGTTACAAAATCACAATCTATCAGTGAAACTCCAGTTGTGCTGCTTTTTGGACAGTCTCTACCTTGAGCTGTCATCAGCTAGAATTAACAGAGCTAAGCCAAACACAACTGAAATGTGGAAAAACTGTCTCATACCTGACAAGGATATTCTCCTACAGTTACATAATACACTTACCATTGTTTTGTACTGTGATATTTGCATTTCATGTTGCCCTATACTGTATTTAACCTTTGTTTTTTGCTCCCTCATTCCCGTCTTTTTCTTTTTAAAAGCAGTAAAAGTAAAATATTACTACAAAAACATGAAACAGGTTGAAATACTGTTCCCAACAATGCACAAATCAATATAATAATGTTTCTTCACAGCTTAAACTCATCTTTTTAATCAATTTTAGTTCTGAAACAAAAGAATAAATATCTGCCAAGGCACTGAGATAATCTAACTTCTTTCCAGTGCAAATCAACTAAGGGTGGGGTATCAGCCTTTTTGTGACTTGTTTATTAGTATTTATATCTGGTGTGTACCTAATTGAACTGGAACTGGCAGATTTGTATTATGCATTTTCCAAAATGTTTCCCATGTTCATTTGAAATGACAAAATCCCCTCACATTGCTAACTTGTACTGGTGGCCCGGGGGGTATGCAGAGAGCCATGTGCACACATGAAGTCACCAGCTGCTTCTTTTTACCCTACACAGAGGAGCTTCATTGAGGTTCGCAATTACCTCCTCAGATACCACCACCCCTCTGCACCACCCAGGGGCCTGACCAAGTGGCTTTCTGCCCATGAACATTGCCAAATGGGTTCTATGAGGCAACCAGGCAAAGAGGAATATTTAACTAAATGGCACGTCATGAGAATACAGTTTGTCTGTAGAGTGTACTGCATGAGATGATGGAGGTGCTCCTGAGCCTCAAAAACAGCTGAGTCATTAACCAACCAACCAATCACATGTTCCAAAATGAGCAGTACTTCACTCAAAATCCCTAAATGTAATGTGAGAATGCTTTGCAAAATCTAGACTCACTTAAAGCAACATTATGTCACAAGCTGTTTCCTGGCACAGGATTGAACTGGATTTGTACATGTTAAGATGACATCAGTCACAATACACTCAACCTCTCGCCTTGGAGTGTGTGTGAGCCTTTGCAAGCACACACACACTGTGCACACACAACCCACTAATGCATTAGTATTGATCGTGGGACATGTATTCAGCTGCTCTTGTTCTCACTGTGTGTCCATGCCTGCACACGAGCCCACAGACACACACACTAGCACACACAGACTTGCACACGGCTAATCTCGTGGTCCTTGACTAAGAACTAGAACAGCTGATTTCCCCTCAGTTTTCCCCCTGCGGCTGAGTGCCACGGATTCCTAAGTGAGCCTGTCATTGTTTGTGTTCAGTTAATTGTCCCGTGGAGGGAGAGGGCGGGATTAAACCATCAAGTTCAATATATTGAGAAGCAAATGTCTATGAGGGGCTGTCAGGGGAGTGAGGGTAAGAGAGAGCGAGCCTTGGGGGAGAATCATCTTGAAAGAAGTAAGGAAAGAAACAAAGAATAAATAAAGAGCACAGATTGCTTTTTGGCCCAAACCCCAATGGCATATTTTTGCCACGTCAGCAACAAACCAATTGCAGCTGCTCCCTGAGGTGAAATAATGGAGGGAGAGTGTGGTACCTCTATCAAAAAGAGAGATTTTATTGACACTGCACTCAAATGAACCCAAGTCTAATACATAATAAAGTCAATCCAAACCCTTCACTTACAAGTTAATTTATTGGTCTGCACTGGGACACAGGCATTGATGTATAAAAAGATGCAGTTAAAAGTGCAGTGTCACTCAGTTCAAGGATCTTTTGTCCTGAAATGGCCAAACTGAGTGGGAATATCAGCACTATATAACAATAAAACACTCAATAAATGTTACTTTTATAATAGTATCTCCGTCAATTTAGCCTGTTCGCCTTATAAAATACTATAACTCTTTGCCTGGTGCAATTTACTCACTTAGAGGTCTGCGGTATCCCTTGGAGAAGGAATGAATGCGTGAGTCTGTGTGTGAGACATCTCTTTAAAAGCTCTACCCCTCTTATACTAAATGTCACACAGTTGATAATACTAAGCAGCACATTGCTGGGCCAACTGATGCCTTAAAGGGAAAATCCACTCTGAAATTGAATTCACTTATTTCATTTGTCTTGCACAGCTCCGTCTGTTAATACTGTGCAGGGAATCTGAGAGCTGTCAATTCCAATGTTCTTGTTTGAATTGTGTTGTCCCGTTGGAGGCCTTATTTTCACCAAATCTGCAAATAAATGTTTGTGAGAGGCTCTTGTTTGGTGCCTTTCATTTGTGGATTTATTTGGAAAGATGTTGCCATGGAGGAGTGTATTGGCAACAAAGTAAGTAAAAAAAACACATGCTGTCCTCATTTGACAAAAAATCCACAAAGTTTTCTCAAAGGCATATCAACTGCAAAATCATTTTGGCTCCTTTAGCTGAAATAGAACAAAGATTATCTTAGTGATGGTGTGATCAAAGGTAACTCTACCCCTTGAATGGATGGTGCTTTTTTTTTTTTTTTTAACAAAAACATGATTAATGGCATCCTGAAGAAAGAGGCATCTCGCTGCATGTCCCTGCTAGCTGTTGGAAATGACTTCGGTGCGACCACTTGAATTGCCTCAAAGGCGATGGATAAAAAAAGTCCAATAGAAGTGAATGGGTTCCCATGGCAGTCAAGTGATGCCACTCTTGAGGTGACAAGGCTTGTGAGCATATTACCCACCCCCCTCCACCTCATACACACACACACACACAGACACAAACACGTGTTAAGTCACCATATCAGGGCCGCAGGCAGAGCCTTCAGCAGCTGGCATGAACTTGGTCTCACACTTCCTCCCAACACGGTGGCACCACAGAGCCTTGCAGATATCCTGAGACAACACGGGAGAGAGGCAAAGAGTAAGTCACATGGCACCGCTAACATGTTTTCATGCTCCAAATTTCAGAAGTGGGATGATCAGTATCCTCCTCACAACAGCTGTAAACAAAGCTAGCAATGGGAAGGACGATAAATTATGATAACAATGTTATTTTGCCACTAGAGAGCTATTAAAACATGTTGATGGAAACTTGCTGAGATAGAAGTTGTCTGAATAATGATCTTCTGGCAAGCTATCAGTGTGCAGTAACCTTGTATCTCCAAAATATTTATGCTTCAGTAGCTAGGATAACAACATTTCAGAAAGAAAGAAGACAAATATATGCAATCCAAGTCCAAGTGTTGCAAGGCATCATCCCACAGGCAATGCAATGCACCAGTGATAATAAAAATGCATGCCATTGTTTCTGCAGCAGACTGACTAAAGAATTAAATGAAAAAAGCTGCTGTCAGTATTTTCATACACTTTATTTGCCCAAAATACAGCACATCTAACGGTCAGAAAAAGTGAAACACACGCAGGATGTAAACATTAAGACAAAGAGATAATGCTATGCCATAACATTCATTAACAGGACACGATTGCCTTACCACACTCACATGACGTCATGGCTGTCTTTCTCAGCAAATATTCAGATGGGAGCACTGGGGGGGTTTCCCTGCTCACATTGCCTGAGAAACATGGCCTGCTACTTTTTAACATGTCCACTCTATTACTATCTGAATGACTATATCAGATTTTGACAACTCAGTGCAGATGCTGACAGGCACCTCGGCCTCAGCTTATAGCTGCCAATAGCCACCATGGAATTCATCCCAAAGCCTATGTTGTCCAGCTCTTTTGCCTGCTCAGGCCTTTTGCAGCAGTAAAAATGGCAGAGAGAGACGTGATGGAAGGAAAAGACAGAGAGAGATGATGGACAGAGTGCGGCAGAGACTGAGTTAAAGAAAGGAAAAGGGAAAAACACCCACACATATTATTTTGCTTTTTGCTAGGGTAACCCAGCTCTAGCTAACCACACAGACCACGGAGAGTATCATTTGGCCCCTCCAGGGGTACCTTATCTTGACAACGCCTGCCAAAAAGTTTCATGAAATATGAATTCATTACACGATGAACTGCACCGCTGAGGCCGATTCTTGTAGTGTTTTTTTTATGAGTAACAAGTGTCTGGAAAGACAGTGAGCATGACGGCTGCTTGGGGATTTCTGGGTCCTGTGCACCTTGCTGCTACCAGGTGCATGCGAAAAAGACACTGTAAGACCAAAAACAAAACCACGAGGGAGCGATTCTCAAATATCTTATAGCTGAAATAATGCATGGACGTTTCGATGTTAAGATGAGCAGGCTAAAGAGGATACCATGTGCCGATATCATGGGTTCAAATCCAGCTAATAATCTCTGTGGCATTTTGAAGCTTCTTTCTCAACGTTTTTCCACCATGCTCTTCAATATAGCAGAAAACCTCAAAACGAACTCTTTCTTTGCCAATTCATTTACTGTATTAAGAAGCATTAAATCTGCATCCCACCTCAAGTGTTGCTGCTTTTAAACTAATAATGTCATGAATGGTGCATGAAAATTATTCTGTGGAACAAGGTTGCAGTCTCCTCTGTATATTCAGTAGCCAAAAGGTCACAGGTGGCATCATCCAGAAAAAATTGACCAGTGTGTCACTCTCAGGTGCTACAGCAACAAAGCGGGTTGAGCTATTGTTAAAATAAATAAATAAATAGTATAAGAAAGTGGAGTACAGCAGAAATCTTTGGTCTGGTATACTTACTTTATATTCTTTAATACATATGAGAGCTCTTTGCCAGAATGGCCCCAAAAGAAACTAAATGCACTGTCTCAAGAAAAACAAATAAATATCCATTGACTCCTTTTTTTCTGAAGGGCAGGTGCATTTTCAGGTGAGGTTCAGGTATATTATAACCCATGAAGATCTCTAATCCAGATGCAAGCACACCAATAATTTAAAACGCCTTCACTGTGTCATTAACACTGAAGCAATCTAAACCCTATCTGCACTCAGACAGGGCATCTCAAACAGTAACATCAGCAGTAATGAGACAATGGGAGAGCAACAAGGAGAGATTCCCATTGGCAACACTCCAGTGTATATTTAGTCATCCATCCCAGTGAGAATTTCATGGGCAGCATTATAACTCTCACTGTTTATTTTGTGTGTGTGTGAGAAAGAGAGTATAGAATGCATGCAAGCATGTGTGTGTGGATGCACATGAGGGCATGTGACCCTAATCAGTTTCTCTTTTCCTTCCTTTTTCCTTTATTCTTCCTTTTTTCCTCTACCTCATTCCCCCCATCCCACTCTCAGTTTCTTTCTCTGTTTTTTCCAAAGACACAATTGCCACCAGGTTGTTCTAAACTAATTAAGCACGCAAGTTTGCGTGGGTGTGCTGAGAAAACCCCTGAGAGAATTCTAGCATGGCATTGGATTTTTAACTCATTTAAAAATTTGCATGGGATGGCATAATTGACTCAAGATCAGTTTTACCTTCTTAAAGTCGAGGGTGCAGAGTTTGGCCTTCTCCCCAAATTGCCATTTACACTGTGTGTCAGCATCGTACAGCTCGCCAGGCAGCTTCTCAGGGTACCGATACTCCTTCACTGCTCTGGGTTCATCTGATAAGCACAGAGCCTGGGCAGAACTGGAGGAGAGGACAGCAGAATAAAAGAGGAAGTAAAGGAAAAGTAGGTAAAGAAAAAGGAGAGATAAGAAGAAAGGGGAGGACACGAGACAAGGAAGAATAAAGAGGTGAACAAAAGTGGGAGAAGAGGAGCAGAGCAGCAAGGAGAGGGGAGGTGAACAGGTCAACGGAGGACAGGAGAAGAAAGGAAAGTAGGGAATAAGAGAGTAAAAGAAAGCAGAATTGATCATCTTCACACAACTTTGGCGATATACAACATGCATGCAGAGTCGTGAACAGACGTGATTCAGTGCCCGTCTTTATGAATGTAAGGTAACCGGTGTATAAGGCTTCATGTTGTGAACACAGAAATTCCACAACAGAGAGCATCAGTCCACGATGTTCCATTGTTTCCCACTTTGGAGAGTACCGTAAAGTGTTGCCATGGAGACATAACAAGTTGCCAAACTAGAACCCTGAGAGTAATGGTTTTAATGCATCAGACACTCAATTATGACACATAAAAAATCCTTGCCCATATCGTTCATATCCTAACACCAGCGGGGGGTTTCCAATGTTAACTGATATCACTGGTTACTATACAGAGATGTTTTACAGCTTATACACTGCAGTTTGGGGAATATAATACAAAAAATATAGTGGAAAGCGCATGAAAAGGCAAAATATGTTGGAAGGGTTCATCGTGCTAGTGAGTGGTCCTGATTGCTTTAACAGAGTATATGTGTGTCTGTGTGTGTGCGCGTGTGTGTGAGATCTTCTATTGCTTTATGGGTCCTATGTGTCTACACGGAACAATGGCTGTTCTGCAAGTGCAATATTCTGACTCTACATTATGCACATAATAAGGTTTCTGAGAAATACATTACATTTAATGTGTACACACATCAGCAGGCGCACCAGCATGCACGCATGCAGGCTGTCACGCACACATAAACCACAGGCCCAATGAAGCTAATTTGCAGGATCTGAGGACAGTTTCCCTTTAGAGCAGCTTTTTGTTTTCACTGATGGCACTGCAAGAGGCTTAGGACAAAATGTTTTCCCAGAGTTTAAGCTGTGAGCACTGTATGCCACAAGATTATCATCAGTTGGGGATAAAAAATAAATAAATAAAATTAATGAGAAAAGCATCCATTCTTTTCTAGGATTCCCTGCAGATCTCCTGACTCATCTCTTCCAGACAAACACTGTTGGGCATTTTATATTCACCACGGTTTGTTGGTACATCAAAGAAAAAGACAAAACAAAAAGATGATCAAAAGTGAT
Organism: Oplegnathus fasciatus; assembly: GCA_003416845.1. Lineage (NCBI taxonomy): Eukaryota > Metazoa > Chordata > Actinopteri > Centrarchiformes > Oplegnathidae > Oplegnathus > Oplegnathus fasciatus. Next base: position 239,918 of record NTHP01000236.1, read on the forward strand.
CATTGATTTGTGTCAACACCTCCGACAATTTCAAGGAAAACAAAATATTCAGAGCTTCACCAAAATGGTATTTAAAGCAATAGTTCGACATTTTGGGAAATTCACTCATTCGCTTTCTTGCTGAGAGTTGGACAAGATGATACCACTCTCAAGTCTACAGTGAACATGTAGCTGGAGCCAGCAGCTGGTTATCTTAGCTTAGCATGACGACAGGGGGAAACAGCTAACCTGGCTCAATCCAAAGGTAACAAAATCTGCCTTTCAGCACCTCTAATGCTCACTGATTAAAACGTTGTTTCTCATTTGTTTAATTCGTTCAAATTGTAAAGTTCCATGGCTAGTTGCCAGGAAGTTACTGATTCAGGCCAAGAAATAGTCTGGCACATACAACGCCCCATAAAACGGCAAATTGGTTTTTTTTACACTTCTGTTTTTCTATCAATTTGTACGTAAGCAAGCTATAAGATGTTAATTAGTGAGCTTTAGAGGTGCTGGTATGCAGATCTTGCTACCTTTGTACATAACCAGGCTAGATGTCTCCCCCAGTTGCCAGTCTTTTACAGAATTGAGAGTGGTATCGATCTTTTCGTCTAACTCTTGGCAAGAAAGCGAATAAGCATCTGTCTCAAAATGTCCCAAGACAAGAGCCACAGAGGGGAAAAGAAAAGGGCCTCCAGCGAATCCTGTAACTTTCATATATCGCTGACTTTTTGATGGGTTTCACCAATGCTCACACAAACAAAAACAACTTCAAGTGGCTTTCAAGGGGATTTTGCTCCCTCTGCCACGAAAGTTGTCCATCCATTTTAGGCATGACAAAGAGCTCAGATAAAGCATCTGACTATACATACAGTGCTGGCACAGACCTCTCTGTCATAGCTGACTGAGGAGAGGCAGATTTAGAGTGAGTGTGATATAAACTCTGTTGGCTGACACAACACTCCCCTCCACAACAGATGAAGGTAGAGACTTTTAGGAGTCTCCGTTAACTCAATGGGACACATTTCGCCAAAAACATTTAAATATCATAACATTCTGTTGATTGCAATTAGGAAAACGTACAGCATTTCAGCATTTTTATCATTCGGTGATTATCCAAGGAGACGACCCCTGGCTGTTTCAGTGGTGCAGAGATCCCCTCCACGTGGCCTCAGGGGGTGATGGGAGTTTAATAAAAGGCTGACAGGCCTAACAAGGGTGAGGTCACCCCAGCTCTAATAACTCAGCGAGGAAATACACTGTCTGTCTCCACCACTCTGAGAAGGGAGACCTGACAGTTCAGTTAACACACTGGTAAATTTAGTGGAGGGCACTGGTTCTGGGTTATCTGGTTTCACACACATGCACAGACACACAGAAACACAGCCAGACACACGGACGCTATGTCTGTGGTGCTTGTTTTCCTCGCCTGGATGAGCAGGCCGTATACATTTAGTCATTGCACAAACACACACGCAACTTTCTCCCTTGCACACTTTCGCTCATATGTACCTTGACACATAATACATAGAGTATGCAGTCTGTAAAACAACACTTACAGGAGAATAGCAGCACCACATATCACTTAACTTAGTTGCTTTGTCAGCTATAGGTTGCAGCCTCTTACACCCATACATACAGTAGGCCTGTTTGTTCTTGCTTTTGCAAAATAAAGCAAGTCCTTTAATAGTTATAACATAAGTGCAGATTTTCACTTGGCACTCATTGGGTCAGAGCAGCATTTGTAACTGATATATTTGCTGCTGACTTGTTTTTTCTACAACACATGTTCATCTATCAGTAACACATGTTGAATAATATAAACACAATGCATGTTAAAAGTGGCTATTGCCAGGGGGACTCTTGTTTTAATAATTCTGTTTTATAAACTGATACAGTGCTTTATGTCTTTGTTGCATGAGTACTTAACAAAACCTGGCATGAGGATTTGCTCATTACTCAACAATATGCCATATGGATGTGATGTAGCTCTTAAATTCTGAAAACTTAATAAGACTCTTCAAGCGGTGATACGCATAAATGTCATTATCAACAATGAGTGCTTCTTAAATCAATTCTTTTAGCATTGTTCACCACAACAAAAGCATAGCAGCAATAGAAAATATGGCTGCTTACTTGAGGAAGCGGCTGAGGTACTGGCGGCTGCAGGCAGACCAGGAGAAGACACCATTGTGACCAGCTAATGTGGGAGACATGATGTTGCCCTCTGACTTCTTACAAACGTTCCCTTCACCATCATGGACCATTCCAAAACTGGGGAATGGAAAAAGCTACCAAGTGAATGTGTTTGTAGCAAGGGTGAGCAAGCAGAAGCCACAACATTGCGTTACTTTCGGCACCTAAAGGATTAAAACATCATCATCATCAGCTGGAGAATTTTTGCACATGGAGATGTTATTCTACTGGATCATTTATTATGGCACCTATTAAACACATCATACATTTTTCAACACATTCTTACACACACACATCCTTTTTTAGGGCATTTTATGCATTTAATGGATAGCTGACAGTACAGAGATGACAGAAAATGAGGGGAGGGATGGGAAATGACATGCAATAAAGGCCCCTGGCCGGACGCGAACCAGGGACTTTGTGGTTCATGGTCGATGCCTTAACCAGACAAACTTTTTTCTTTCTTTTTTTTCATCATGCGATCATGAGAGGGATGGAAACCCTTACTTGTGTCCGGATTCATGGGCGATGGTGAATGCCAGACCCAGACCTGTGTCCTCATTAATGGTACAGCTGCGGTACTTGCTGCACATCCCACTAATTGGAGCAAATCCTGCAAAACCAGTGTTACAATTTTACAAATTTTACATCACAGTCGAAGTTGTGTCATCAGTCGTAACTCAGTCAGTTCCAACATAAACTGTAAGTGATTGATTACAATAACCACGGTCAAGCTGTGTTCACTCAAAAATATGACTTTTTAACTTTGCAATGCATTATCAGTGCAAAACCAAATGGATTCTCTCAGATGGGAAGCAGAAACCTCACCCTAGTCTGGGCTAGTTGTGGACTGCATGCATAAGAAATATCAAACACACCATAACTGGGTTAAAACCCCTCCATATGTTAAAATATGGGACTCTGTGGGAACATTCCTCGATCCCCCTGCTACCTTTCACTTCACTTTAAAACATTCTTTCTCTGTCTTCACTTCTTTCTCATATCTCTCATTCTCTATTAAACCCCCTTTTACTATTCAGCTCCCTTTATGCCTCTCTCCGTCCATTCTCCTTCTGTCTCTCCTCCTCACACACACACACACACACACCCTGGCTCTGAATCAAAAAGGATAATACCCATGGGGGCCTCCCTTAATGTTTTTGTCTCAGTGTCTCAGGGAGAATTTAGCCTTGTGTTTTGTTATTTTACAGCTCTAAGTCATTCACCATGGAGTGCAATACCCCTAAAGTAATGTTCTCATGTACATAACTAATGTGAATAATGACATTAAACATAAGCAGGCAGATTGATTGTGAGAACTGCCATATAGTTTCTTTTTTGTGTCTGGAAAGAGGTAGATCATTGATGTTATATGCTGGTTTTGAAATATGGAGAAAAACATTGAGAGATAGGGCTGTAATGGTAGTGCAAATAAACTGTGTTATATACTGACTGGTAGCACTAATGGTCATTTTGCCTTGCACCTTTGGGAATTAGTCAGAACTAACTCTTTTTTTAACTGCACACTCACAGAGGCACACACGAACCTTTGAACTGGGCTTTCATAGCAATGATTAGGGCTAATGCTAGCCTCAACACTTTGAAGTCAAAACTTAAGTCTGGGGTTTGAAGGTCGTGTGTGTTTGTCAGTACGTGTGTGTGTGTGAGTGTGTGTCACTGTGTGTTTCTCTGGGACACACAAAGGAAGTTTTTTCTCACAGTGTAGAAAACAACAATGTGTCGGCATGGTCATTACCACAAACAAGCTGTTGTTAGTTTGTTAGATGGTGTACACTCACGATGACTGAGTGTGTGTGTGTGTTTGTGTGTGTGTGTTTAAAGTAGCTGAGCTTGGTCTGTACCGATAATAGCTAAAGAGCACTTTTTTGAATGTTCTGTGATTGAAGTGAAAACATGATTAGCACGTTTCATTTTCTGAACTTATACCTTATAGCATCTGCTAGCTATAATATGCATTAATTTTTATAGGTCTGTATTTTATACTCAGCTATGAATACAGTAATGTTTCAGATTTGCCCTTTTGATAATGCTTTTTTATGCTCTTTCTTTTTCTGTTAAATGTCACATTTTTCCATCCATTACTATATACAGTGTTTGATACTGTGGGGCTGAAAAGATCTGAAAGCTACAGATTTTTTCAACATCTGGTTTGGCTGATGTGACCCTCAGTCACACCGTGTGACAGAGGACAGGGGCACCTTCCCAGAGAAAGACCAACAGCAAGAGGGAATTACATATTTCTATCAAGAGCAAGAAACAAACAGAATAGGGACAGATGGCATTTATATGACTTGTCAACATTTGGATCAGTATTTCTTGCATTTCCTTGCATTTTCTTGGGATCCTTTATATTCTCCCAAATTACACTTTCAAGCATTTTGTGACTTCAGAATCCTCTTCTCAATGTTGAAGATTTACCAAGAGTGTCGCAGGGTTCGTTCTTCCAGGAGCAGATGTCGAGTCCTGTGAGGAGGATGGCGTGGTCGTGGTGTCGGCCCTCTCTGCCTCCCAGGGTAGACTGCCAGTGGCAGAAGCTGTTCAGTGTGTGGTCTGCATGGTGGTTGATCACTAAGCCATCCTGGGAGATAAGCAGATAAAAGGAGGAAGAAAGAAAGAAAGACAATATTGTCTTTATGGAAGGGAGCCGTGAGCACAAAGTGTTATGAATTTAAATGAGAACAATGTCAGTCAAATTAAATGACATTACCTCCCTCCTTCCCTCTACTTAGACAAATATCAATAAAACCACCTCATAACTTCATAGAATGAGAAAAGGCAATGCTATAATGCTGGTCTTTACAATCAATTACCACAATCTTTAGACGTATGTATGTTAAAGGACACATGAAGATGTGAGACGGGACACTGACAAAGTAAGTGTTCTTACTAGGAAGACAAACGTCTGGGACATTTTTGCAATTTTTGGCATTCCTCCTGCTGATAATTGCCTCTTAAGGAAGATTGAAATCTATTAACATCACAGGTGGATGGAAACCAGAATCCGTCCTCCGCGGCCTGCTTGACTTTTTCTCTCTGACGGTACCCCACCTGTTTCTCTCTGCCTCTGACCCTCGCTTTTTCTCTTGTACTCAGCTGTCCTTCCATCTCCTACACTCTACCACAATTTCCCTCCTAAATCTGGCAAAGATCCAAGGAAATGTATACCCTATAATTAACCACTGTAAAAGTCCTCAGTAGTTAGGATGACCCCGGGAAAATCTCCGAGAGACCTAAGAGATCTGGGCCTTCAGGCATAAAAACAAATAAACAAACAAATGATCTGTTTTGCAGTTTTTTGTGTTTTCCAATCCAGTGACGTGTACAGCTAACACAGAAGGACAAACACTGTTATTGGTGTCAGAGTCCCTTTAACCGTATGAATACAAAGCCCTTTATGTGAGAAATTTTCAAAGCCTTCAACCCCCTTTGCCCGACAATGCTTACAGGCTTTGAGATGCTCACCTGCTCTTCATCCAGAAGCACGAGGCCCACTATCACTATGTTGATGTTCCCCCCTATTGTACCATCTTTGAAGAGACTGGAGACCTAGAAGGCACACAAACAAATGTTATTACGTATTGCTAACCTTACTACTTAAAAATTATTCATTTGTCTACAATAACCTTGTCAAAGTTCTGTCACAACGACAACGTTTGCAGCTGGTTATCAAGGTAATTTTCTTTAAAGCCACTTTGATAACAATTAAATGATGACATTTTTTCAAATCTGTCCTAAAATAATACTCATATACCCATATGTACATTAAAAGAGTTCTTGGTCACTGTAATCATTCCTCTTGTCCATGCTGACACGACAAACTTCCTTCCTAAAGTTCAGGTGAAGCTCATATGAGGCTTCGGTGGTTCGACTGAGTCATGTCAAGTGGTTATTTGGAAAGTTACAGTCTTTTTACTGCAAAATTCCCTTTTTTTGTTTCCCCGCACAGTGTTTTCTTGCTAAGCTATGGAGGAAGGGTCGGTACACAAAGAGGGACAATTATACTAAAAACACAGTAAATTTGGAAGATACCCATTTCATCTGTCTAACTCAGACTGCTTAAGCCTCACATAGCCTCACATTAGCTTCACCTGAACTTGGAAATGCATTTTGCACTTAACAAGGACAATGAATTTTGTCCTCCATCGCTTCCATTGAAGTCGCCTTCGGAAGGGATCTCTTCTCACCAAGTATTGAGAGGAGGAATGAGTACAGCCAACAATAACTCTTTACTCATACATATCTGCATGTGAGTTATGTTTTAACCTATGCCTTTAATAGTTGTCAGTCTTGTCTACAGGAAGGATTCTTGCAGAACACAGGCACTGTTATCCAGTTAGAACTAACGTAGTCTGGAGTGGGGGAGGTGAGCATACATGACTTTTGAACATGTGTTTTCAGGGAGCTTTGGATGGCTTGATTAGGTCAGTAAAGTGACATTCGAAGTATTATTCTGTCTTCAGACATGAAGGTTCAGTCATTCAAGTACTCAAATTCAGACTTCAGTCTCAACTAAATAAACATGTTACTTACTGTGGAAAAAAAACCCCTCACAATTACCCCCTTGCGATCTTACAGCTAATGACTAATCACTGTTTTCATTTCTGTGTCTGCCAGTTGTCATCATGAGATGATTGTGGATATTTTCATCGGTGGGTCAAGCTTTCTAGCACTACATTAAGTCTTGATATTAATACTGTTCTACTTTTGATCTATAAATTCTTGCCCCATGTAGACACATACAATAGAGAGGTCTGTGTCAAATGTATGAGACAACACACCTTGACATTCCTGTAGAAATAACACACAAACCCCTTTTGATGGTATCGGTGAGGTATGACAGCCTCAACTGCTGTTTCCAATTCAGCTTCTTGTACTCACACGGATATCTGACCATCAATCATAACAGTTTGGGCTTTGAAAGCGGACTCCTGATCTTTTGCTCTTGTTCGCTCTCTGTCTTTCGCTCGGGCTCTGTGAATACCTCAGGTGCCACTCGCTAAGCCTTTTTCCCCCCCCCTTTCAGGAACACTCTCATTCGTTCCTTATGTTTCTGATGTTTGGTCTTCCTCTGCACTGACTCATGAGAAGACACATGGCTGTGGTTTGTTACCGAATGCAAGCAAAGTTCTCAGGTCAAAGAGGCAATCAAAACCACTTACTTAAACTAAGATCTCCTGGAACACCAGTGTTTGACAGAGTTTCAGATTTGCACAGTTCAACAGATAAAGTGAATCACTACCTCAGAAAAGAAACAATCACCAGTTTCCATAGAGCTTCAGTGTATTGTGGTATATAATGTACAGTGTGTTTTTTTTAAATCTGCAATTACAAAACGTTTGAAGTCTTTCCACTCTGCCTCGAAGAAAACATAAATCTGCGCAAATGCTGGAACGGCGTATCAGATTTAATTTTCAACAAATATTAAATAACCTTTTAAGACCCATGAGAGCTGGCAGGTGGGGGGTAGGGGGTTTGGTGTTTTCTGTGAAACTCCATACTGTATTTAGGTGACTCCTCTGAGGCGGGCTGTGACTGCTCCAACTTGGTTTCTACTAGAGGGAACTATGTTTTCAAAATAGACGGATTATCTTTGGATTTGTCAGTCAGTCATTAAGTAGCAAAACGAGTGTGACGGAATTTGCTTGCAGATCAGCTGAGAGGGACTGGGGGGGGGGGG
>NTHP01000236.1:255435-266695 GCA_003416845.1 Oplegnathus fasciatus
CAATTATTCCCAAATAGGGTTCTGGAGATCTTCAGAAGTCCTTGATGAGGTTCCAATTCCAGGGTGCCTCAGCAAAATAAGGGCTTTATGGAGATCACTGTGTAAGCTTATTTTCAACCGCATACTGCCAACTCTCGCTGCATACCGTACATAGGGATGTGCAGTTGCGGTATGACAACTGTCTATTTCTGTGCAACTTCAAATTTGTTTCTAACAACACTTATCTTCTCCATTTTTGTTCCTTCTTAAAGATGTTGTCAGATTTGGGGTTTTCATGATTTCTGTACCCTTTTGTTGCAAAGCTGAGTTAGGGGACGAGTTACTGGCATGGCTTGCGTTTGAGGCTCCGTCATAACAAGAAGCACGAGTCACTCTCCACACAACCTCTTGTTTCCTCTCATCTACGTCTGCTGTCACGCTGACTGGATGGACTGTTTCTCCTCAAGATAGATCAATGCCCCTTTTTGTTTAATGAATTCTGCCTTTATGTTTTTTGTCCTGTGCTTAAGATATTTGATCCAGATGTTGATGTCATATTATTTAACTTGTGCCACTAGGTTCTGTGTTCTTCTAAAGCATGCAAATTTTGCATCTAGTGCGCAGAACAATCTTTTATTTGTAGGCAGAAACCAGACTAGAAATTGGACAGAAAACCATATGTGATGGCAGTGAACTGTATGTACAGTGAATTCAAAATGTTTCTGTCTTAAACAAAGCAACATGCATCTTTGTCTTCCCAAGCTTAACAGCCAACATACCCTGCAGATAATCTTTTTATTATGTCTTTAGTCTGTAAACTCTACACAGTCTTTGAGCTTCAGCTTGGCCTGCATCGTGCAACATGCATCCGCTACTTCCTCAGAGTATGTGTGTATGCAAGCCACTGTGTTAGGAGATTAGGTCAGCTAGTGCCTTTCCCAAATAGCCAAAGTCATCAGATTACACACTGTGCTCTACGAGGTGCAAATAGCAGTCATAAAATGCTGAAACACTACTTGGGAGGGCGCAAACAGCTGGACTCTCTGGAGTCAGGCGCATCCAGACAAGCAGCGACAGGAATGGGGGAGGGGGGCGGGAAAAAAACGGTAGGAAAACGGAACTGAGGGGGGAAGCATTCAGTGCATTACAAGTTGCACCTGACTGTGTGCAGTATATGGTTCTCTCCTCCATTCTGTCTGCCTCTCTTTAAGTTGCTCTCCCTAATGGGCACCAAAAGAGACCAAAGACTTACTGTTGTACCTACTTAGTATAATTTATTGTTCAAGTCTTTGGTCCAAGCTTGCTTTTTATTCCAGTCCAAGCATATGAGAAGTACAGTATATGTGAAAGCTTAGAGAGTTTAATACAGTGACAAATAATCAGATTTACTCAACCACCCTCCGGTTTATGTATCAAAAACCAAAAACAGCAATACAAGAATTTACGTTAAAAAAACAAGTGGAGAAGTTGCCATCACAAATCTATTCTTCAATAGCATTGCAACTACAAGCATAAAATTTCCAAACAAGCTTTCTTTTGACAGACCAAAGTGCAGCAATAATTCTTTATTCAGTTTGGTTTATGCAAACTGGTTCCATGATGGCTATATTTCAAGCAGTTGTTGGCAGGGATTCAAACTTTGGCTCAGTGCTGACAGGGCTTATTGGAAAATTGGGAATGATACTCTGACATTGCACTTCAGCACTAGACACCATTTCTTAATCAATTAGCTATTTCACTTCAAGCTGCACTTTAGTCATCTGTTGGCTAGCTGTCCAGAACACATTACACCAACTGGAGGTCTATCAATTTGGAAACAACATATGTTCCAAACTGACTTAATTCCAGTCTCAGAGACACATGCACATAACTCAGTACCTAATCGACTTTATATGACTGAGAGAACTGAGTGATGTTAGCAAATAAAACTAGGAAGACTCCTTTAAAATCATTTGATTCATCTTTCTGTATGTTTTGAAAATTGATTATAGCAAGCTGCCAAGACCACACTGCCTGCTTTTCAAAGCATCATCACATCAATAGACCATCCCTCATATATTCTTGGAAATCCCAGAGGTGGGACAAGTGTGCGGCATTCTATTATTACTACTACTACTACTAGGCCTGAGGCAAGAAACACACCCGTCCTTTTACAAGAGGAAAACACATGATCTCCAAGTGATTTGTAGTGGGAGGACATTTAGCATTTCCCTTTGGTACAAAAGAAAGGTGTGCTATAGAGGTCTGAGTAAAATTAGATTAGACAAACAGATAGGGATGTGTGTGAAGCTCAGGGATAATGAAGTACATTTAGAAGCAAAAATAGACAGAAACAGGGCCAGAAGTGTTCCCTATTAATGTTTACTAGTTTACAGAGTGATTTATAGTTATCTAATATAGAGGTAAATTTATAAGACATTAAATGGAATCCACAAAAAAGTCCTAGATGTGTAATAGTCTGAAAGTGACTGGCATTGCAATGAGTTTGGGAAAGGCATTTAAGCTTCAGGCACCAGTTGTTACTGCATTCTGTGCCATTCTACCATCAACCTAAACCATGTATATGGAATATGTCATTGAAGCAAGCAGGTAACTGTTTGTGGTAGCACGACAGACAGTTAACAAGACTCAGAGTCTGTAGCCACGCTAGCAGCTCTGTGAGGCTGTACTTAGGTGCAATGGCGTTTCGAGCCGCTAATGTCAGCTTGCTAACATGTTTACAATGACACTGCCAACATTCTGAAGTTAAGGAGGTGTAACGTTTACCATGTTCAGTTCCTTGGTTTAGCACATTAGCATGCTAACATTTGCTGATCAGCACTCAACACAAAGTACACCTGAGGCTGATGGGGATGTGTTACGACCCTGGCTCAAGGAAAGCAACATGAAAAAAGAAAACAAAATTTAGTAAACCAAATTTGAGGTTTATTTAGTTAATCAAGGAAAAACAAAAACTAAACGAAGTGTGGTGTGGGAAGACTGTGTGTTACGGCCGAAGTGTTTTGTGTTTTCATTCTGTTCTTTGTTTCAGGAAGCTGCCAATTAAGTAACTCCTCCTATCCAATCAGTGAACAAAGAACAGAATGAAAACACAGAGCACTTCGGCCGTAACAGGATGTCTGCAAGTATTTAGTGCAAAGTGTTGAACAAATTGAAAGTCTGACCCGGTGATTGCGCTAAACGAGAAGTTAAGGGATCACCAAAGTCAGTCTTCTGGGGACTATGAATGTCTGTACATAATGTTGTGCCAATCAATCCAATAGATGCTGAGATATTTCAGTCTGGACCAAAGTGAAGGACTAAAAATCACACAAGATGTCAAGATGTCAGAAAAAAATAATGATTCATGGTGTAAGAGTGCAATGCCCGCATGGCACTCTACTCACCCCTTAACTCCCTCACCCCCATAAAAGCCAGACTGCAGAGGATTACGCTGCAGCATAAAGTCGACACAGAGAGGGACCCGCTTTATGATCTCCTCTTCCACATGTGTGTCACTGTGCAGATTCTCAAACTATTTGGCAGGTGAACAGAGTCAGTGGGATTGGCCTGCTTCTTTTATTCCACCAAATCCTTGCTTGTAAGTACGAGATTTTTATGGTTGAACTCCCTACTGTCATCAAAGCGGGGCTAACCACTATATGGGCTGCCAGAGGAGAGGAGTTGAAAAGGCAACTTATACATAAGCTTTACAACGTAACACTCCTTACAAGGGGGTTTTCAGCACTTCAAAATGCAAGGGAGGGAACAATGACCCTTATAGCCTTTATTTGTACATTTTTCTCTCCCTTCTGCTCTGATCTTTTTTAAAAATCTTTCTCTTTGCCAGCTTGAGAAAACGCTAACGTACACGTTATGTCAGTTACTCTAAATGCAGATGAATAATATTAAATACAATTAAACGATGACTTCAAAGATTTCCATTTTTACACCAAAAAATGCAAAAGAAAAACATTTTTTTTACTATTTACTAAGTCATACAATGTTTATAGCAACCAGTGCAATTATATATGCATGGCCAACAATGAAACAGAAAATGATCCACACTGCAGGCAGAAATAGGAAATACCAAAACCAAGATTTTCCAGATGAATCATCCCATTGTCATTACACTGATTAAGCTCTTACCCCCCCATATTTGTATACTGCTATGGTAAACATGGTGGTAAGCTTTTGGTTTGTGTTCTACTGACAGAGCTGTCCATCTATAGTACATTCTGCCGTATGTGATTTACAGGTCAGGTTCAATTCTGAAAAATGAATTACCTTATCAAGTAAAATTTCTCAAACAATGACAGACCAAATCAGGGTGATGGAATGACCAGCGCTATCATGCTGCAGTTGGAGGCCAGGTGCCCTCACTGATACAGCTATTGATCTGGGTTCCTCTGGTCAATATTTACCTGCCTCCTGCCAAATAGGAACCTGACCAAAGTACAAAGTCTCCTTTGAGCTCTCAGGTGGCCTCATGAACTTGTTAGCAAGTTTTGACCAGTCATAGGCATATAATCTGGAACATCTGGAGCACACAAAATTTAGCATGTCAATATGAGTGCAGGCCACACACATAAACACATACACAACAGTCAGATAATCAAGGAGAAACCATTCTAATGCATAGCTGGGTTGGTACTACAGGTAGATATGTTCAAGCGCTACACATCAAAGATAGAAATGTATATACCAATATGTTATTTCTAATCTCATTTTATTTTACTCTAGGAATGAACGTAAAGGCTCATCATTCAGTATTCAGGTCATGTTGTGATTTATATATTGATAAAAATGTGCAGTTCAGCGCATTTTTTGAAAAAATGATAACTATCTTTAGCTTTCCCGAGGAGTCGAAATACCTTTGTCTGCTGATGTAGCTTTGCAGTCCCCTAATTCACATCAGAAAAAGCCAAATTCTCATTGATGCACTGACCCAGTCCATCCTAGCCAGCCTCAGTCGTGAGAACCACATTTACAGTCTCTGCAACCCTGGACCTTTTGGCTGAATCTTTTATTGGGATCTGGTCTGAAAAGCAGACATGCACACACACACACACACACACACACACACACACACACACGCACACACACGTACACACACTCACACACACAGAAGAAGAAGCATCCCTGGAGATGTGTCATTCTCTGTCTGCAATTTTAGAGGGCAATTCTCAGACACAGCAGTGGTTCTCTACAATGAAAATATAAACAGCAAACTAGCAAAGAGAGGCCTGGAATGTATTATAAATAAAAACACAGGAAAGCCATGCTGAAGTGAAACTGGGTCACACTGGTTTTTATGGCATTTGTTTGGTTAAAACTCTGAAAAGACAGCAAATTTGAATGACTAAATGACACTTTCTTTTCTGCTTTAACATGGTCCTCTGGATGCAAAGTTTATATGACCACGAGCTTGAATGCCCTCAGGACTCAGTTTCTTTTTTCAAGCTATGAACTGCAAGATTGCACTCACATTTAACAATAAGCAACATTACAGGAGTTTCTCTGCCTATTGCCCAGTTGCCACACTCTGTCTCCAATGATTGTTGAATTCTACATGAATATGTGAGTTCAAGACTGAGAGGATTAGTGTGTATTCATAAAGTCCTTTGTTCTCTAGTCCAGACTGCTAAGAGGGCTAGTCTTTCTGTTGTGGAGCTGCTTCACTTAGGCTTACTTAATGTCATTCTTACAGTAATGTTTCCTTTACATTCATGCAGAAGACGAGGACCACCAAGGCAAGAACTGAAATTCAGCCAACATTCTCCCCAGAACACAAACAAGCCCAGGGGTACTATTTAGAATGTGTACATTTAACAATATTAGCCTAGATGTTCTGATAAGGACTTTTATCCGGGACAAGTTGGATGTATAACATGAAAAGAGATAGAAACAAAACTAAAATGACCCCCCAAACAACGCAGAACACATACAGAGCAAGCCTTTGGTTCACACACTTCAATCCAACCTAACACAAAAACACCATGTCATTCTGTTATTAACTGATCATTTAAACACCAATAAATCTGCTCAATTCTGGATTTAAATATTAGCTTATTAGTTGTGTAGCTTTTAGTATGTTGTATATCATGCTAATATGAACATTACTTACAAGTTAGCTTGCTACCCAGTTGCACCCCGCCCTTCCTTATAAGACAATTCAGTTCAATTAAATTTTCTATATACTGTATTTTGCAATTTGCACACTGTCAGTTCCCGACTTATGGCGCCAGCTGTGTTAGATCTTCAAACGTTATTGCTCGTGAGTTGAAAACCTAAAAAAAAAATCTATTCACAAGATGCCACTCTGGGCTAAGAAATATTAAATAAAAATTTATATCCGTGAAATGTACTTCATGTGTTGGCCATGACAGCTGGTCAAACAGTGTACTGTGTGCTAAATAAGAAGATGAAATACCACCAAAACATTATTTTGGCATGTATGTGTTTTGGGGATTTTCCTGGCCGATTGACCAAGCTTTCTGTGGTGTTCACAGACTTGACTTTTCCATTCATTAGTTATTCATTAGCTGATTTAGGCAAAAGTGCAATATACATGGAGTGAGCTAGAACTAATGATGCAGGACAGAGGACGAAACTTCTGTGCATGACTTGCCAACTTAACCAGTGGGTTTTTAAGTCAACTTGAGTCATGTACAAGTCAGTTTTCTGACTAGACCTGACAGACAATGCACTGACTCAAGTGCTGTGTGAAAGGCAGCTTCACAGTAGCATACTGAAAGGACTGTTTGATGACTGTGTATGTGCCAAAGACAAGTACAGTGCCTTACAATGAAAAAAATGTGGTTTTATCTAGATTTACTGGCTGGCTGTAATCTGATTTTTCTCTTCCTTTCATACTTCCCCTCTCACTCTTTCCTTTAGCACAGTGTCTGATGGGCATCTGGTATCTTCTAACCCAAAATTACAGTACATGTTAAGTATTTAAGCCTTCAGTCATTTACTGCTACCTAGTATCCATGCTAATTTGGTGTTTTCTAAAAGTTGAAATCCAAAATGTGTCATGGAATTCTCTCTTTCTCTCTCTCTTAGATTCAGTATGACAAGAACACTAATGCTGTGTTTATATTATCCGGTGTCCCAGGATGAGTCAAATTTCTTAAATTTGGCTCCCAGGCTCACTATTTCTTTTAGGTCAGTGAGTGCAATTACAGTACTCACTTGGTAGATCAATCCAAATGCTGCCAAAATTGAAATAAAATAAAACTGTCCAAGATATATACTTTCAAATTAACTGATCCGTGAGTCCTTCTCACTGATGCGAATACACACCAACCCACCACTCATCTACTCCCTCCCTCTTATCCAAACCCTCCCGCAACCCGACTCTGTGCATGTTCAGACTCACCATCCCCGTGCATGTGGACAGTGCCACCGAGGAGTTGACCCTTGACCTCAGCGACCCCTGGTAAAAGCAGAGGTCGTTCTGGTGGTAGGCCCTCAGGCTCTTGGTACCATTCTTTCCCAGGACCTGGATGGTGAAGCCAGGTGCAATCAGGCTCTCCGAGGCCTCCCTCAGCTCCATGTGGAAGTCCTGCCCCAAGCCACTCAGCCGGAAGTGAACCGTTTCACTGCTGCCGTCAGTGTTTGATGAGCCGGCATCTGGGGTCAGGGATCGGCGCCGCCTTCTGCGCTGGTGGTGGGCAACTTCGTGAGAGATGTAAACGCCATGGTGGTTGACCTCATATGGAGATACAATCTCGTATTCTGGATGAGAGAAACAGGAAGACAGGGAGGGAAGAAGAGAGAAAAATAGAAAATTAGGAGATTATTGGGTGCAAAATGTGTGCAAAATGGAACACTGAATCTAAATGTGACAGAGAACAGATAGGGGGAGAAAGCAGCCAGTTGAAAGGCAGAATCTACTCTTTTGATATGGATATATTGAATAAATATACAACATTCGTACAACATTGTCCTTGTGGTAATATAGTTCATGCTGTGTCAGCTGCTTCCTTGGTTGCATCAAGGACTGAATAAAAACTACAACCTTTTCCCCTGCTTTGCAAATTTGCCTTGACCTGCATCATATACTTTTGCTGGCAGGGTCAAGAAAGAGTTACAAGAAAAGGAAGGGCTTTAGACAATTCCAACACAGGTCCTTCAGCGGAGAGTGAATCATGTTTGACCTAGTGTTTTACTGCAGTTTTTACTACAGCTCAGGCTGGATAACTGCAGGTCATAAAGGGAGATGGTGGCAGGTCACAGGCCTGGCCTCCTAGATCGGTTAAATGTCTAATGGCACTGTGGCCACAGAAACTAATGGGCTTTCCTCCAAAGGTCCAATCAAAAGAGTAGCTGATTCCTTGAGCTGCACTAAAATCGTTTTTCCAGAGGAAATCATGACAGTAGACACCGCTCCTGTCCATCCTCTGAGTAAGAATGGGCTGACCTACTAAGGGACGGCATCCTGTATAAGGAATTAAGCATGTCATGTCAAGGCTTTGGATACATTGCAGGGTTTTGGTGATCAAAGCCTCTTGCATGCACAAAAAAATCTTTAAAATGCAACAAAATGTGTTAATACTGTGAATTATTTTCTGTTTGACTGGTGCTGGGGGAAACGTTGTGTTTCACAGTAACTTTTGTTACAGTGGTGGGAACTTAGTGGTAATAGCGGGAGCCTGGTACTGTAA
The DNA here is from genome assembly GCA_003416845.1 of Oplegnathus fasciatus. Lineage (NCBI taxonomy): Eukaryota > Metazoa > Chordata > Actinopteri > Centrarchiformes > Oplegnathidae > Oplegnathus > Oplegnathus fasciatus. Next base: position 264,066 of record NTHP01000236.1, read on the forward strand.
GCCATCTCACACCTTGACACATTATGCACTTGATACACTTTGGGTCTATGAGTAACCACCAAGCAAACACATAAAACTGTGTCATTGTTGATTCTGTTACAGTGTTGTAATGGCCATTGCAAATGTGTTCAGTCTTGCCATGGGAAAATGATACATGGTCACTTTATCAGCTTTAAGTGCACAGAAATAACAGCAACCTTGGACTTACAGTCAACAAGAGCCAGTCTTCAGTTACTGTACAGTATGACCTGCTTTAGCAAGCCCGAATAATGAGTAAATATAGCACAGAGACAGACGCGTTTTGGCAGTGGCAGAAACATGCAGGGTGACAGACAGTGTGTCATCACTGGCAGTGTGAATGCCTGAGGTTTGAACTTGGCCATTTGGTGCATCTTGAGGCTGACTAATAACCCCTACCCACAACATGACATATACTTATTAGTGGATGCATTTATTTAAAGCACCTTGCATTACGTTTTAGCTCGGGTGGTCACAGTGAAGCAAGCAAACCTCCAACCCTTGAAGCGTTACAACCGTGACCTACCCAGAGAGTTACAGGACTGCAAAGAGCAAACACATACTTCAAGTCTCAAGCCTTTTCTGTGCAGACACCAGAAAATGGTTCTCTCTTATCTTTGTCATTTTGTCCACCTACCCCCAAGACACACACACACACACAGAGTTACACCTAGTCAACTGTGTTTGTTCCGCCCTAACTCAAAAACCAGCTGCGGTGACCCATGTCTGACAGTATACAAACAAAGAGTCTGGGGGAACAGAGAATGCACACACACACAGACACACACGTATCTTGTCGGATGGACTGAGACAAGATCCTGCGGCGGGTAGTTTGTTGGTTTAGTGGCTCCTGAGTGCCATTAGTACTGATAGGGGGTCTGACCAATAGGTGCCTTGGCTTAAAACTTAACAAAAGATTGAACATGCAAACTCTTTCCTCACCCACTCTAACATAGCTGTATGAATGTTAAACACATTACCACTGAGCCAGAGTTCTTAAAGCGCTGGCTGTGAGATGATCTGAGGCAGAAGTAAGGGCTTCCCCTCACTTATGTTTCTCATCACCTCCACATGTGCCCAGAGAAAGGAGTTTTGATGTTTGTTTATTTGTTTGCGCGTCTGCTTTTCATGGTAACTAAAAAAAATAATAAATCAAAGGATCTGAAGGAGAATGCACAGCCAAAGCAGTTGCTGACTCAGCACACCACATGGGGCTAGATCCACAAAACAAAGAACAGATGAAAGTCTCGCACTTACTTACTGCTTGCACTAATTACTGAATTGACTAAGCAGCTATACCAAGCATCAGTGCATCTCCACTGAAGGCTTAGACTCCCCAGTGTGTTATAAAAAATCTAAGTGCAATAATATGCTCGAGCTATTTTAATTGTGCTATTCAGCAATTATATTAATGTCACATAGGTTACTGATACTTCTCTATAAACTGCTTATTGTTAAAGGGCTCCACAACTGAATAGTTCCTTTAGAGTAACTTGTACAGTAAAATGAGCTATTGCAAAAGTAAGCTGTTCCTTATTTTGCCGGTGCACCCCAATTTGATCTCCACTGCTGCAGCAGACACTGATGGCTGTGTGTCAGGGTGCAGGTCGCCCCCCAGCGGTGAAGAGAGGCAACACACAGCGCAGGTGAGCGCCGTTTGATGCTGCTGGCCGTTTGAGGGATGCAGCGGAAGGCTTTAATTTTAGTCTTGTATCAAAAAGCAAAAAGATGAACCGGCGGATCATAAGGCACTCTCCCACACTGTAAAAATGTCATCTCAGTCGCAGAAGCGACGATGAAGCCCGCAAGACATTTTGCTCAACACTTAACATACCTGTATGTTGAGGTAAATTGAGAGATCGGAGCAGGGCTGATGCTTCTTGGTGAGATTCAGCACCATTATCCAAAAGCGCGCTCTGTAAGGGAGGAAATGTAAACATGACTCTGTCCGTGTATCCTGCAAATCATCACGGAAAATAACTCGGCACTCATTAGAAGTGTTGACAACTTTATGAGCCCTGCATGCATGTGCGTACAGGCGCGGCGGAGATGATACAACTTTACTTACTTTGCTCAGTGTGAAAAAGCAAAAGAGGTGGAACACGAGCAACGTCCGTGTGCGGTATCTCCAAGAAATCCGTAAGAAAGACATCTCCGTGGGTCACCTTTACGCAAAAAGCCTGAATCACACGGCCACTTGCCAGCAGCCCCAGGAGCTCCAATAAAGCACCAACAGTTGTGCAGGACTTGTGGTGAATGAAGCATCAACGAGTTTCAGATGCAGGCTTCTTCAGTTGTGCCACTTTCCAGTCATTTCCAAGCGCAGTTTCCCGACGCGGCAAATCGCTTGAGTCCTCTCTCCCGGCAAGTCATTTTCCTTTTTTCCACTCAGACACTCCGACCAATATCCAAAGTCTCTCTCTCCCTCTCTTTAGTCACACACACGCTCACTCTGCCGCGCTCTCTCTCTCTCTACCCAGTGACCCCCGCGGACCATTTTGACTCCCAGTGAAATCATGTGATTGTCTTAAATAGGCTGCGTCTCGCCTTGGCAATGGCACACTTCTATGAAAGTCGCACTGAGTCCGAATATGTTTCTCTCCCCCCCCCCC
>NTHP01000236.1:266739-280359 GCA_003416845.1 Oplegnathus fasciatus
CCCCCCCCTCGGGAGCCTGCCGAGGGAGCACTGAACTCAAGGCTGCTATGCACTGTGTGTGCGTGAATGTGTGTGTTTTGAGGAGGGGGTGTGGGTGGGGTGTAAGTACAGCCTGTAGCCAATCACATTTGACACCTGTGCTGAGAGATGGGCTTTGTATCCATCTCTCAGGTTGCGGGAGGATGTGTGTGAGAGGAACAGAGTCAGTGTGTGATAAAGAAGTGGAAGACAGGTCGTTCCGCTCTGTTCTGTTTGCTTGCAGGGTAATGAAGCAATCACATTTCCTCCTTACATGCACCGTAAGGAGACTGCAATAACAACTGTTTGTTATGTTGGTTCCACATCAGGTCGTTTTAAAATGATGGTGCATTTCAAAGTAGAAAGTATACAGTGATGAAAATATTTATTTGAATTCAGTAGTGTGGATTTTGCAACCCAAACGTGACCTGGACATCACACCCTGAGGCAGGCAATCAGTAATTTGTGATGGATTACAGTCTGAAATTTAACCTTTGACCCTGTTTAATCCGCTCGTCATTCTCCCATCTCTCCCGTATTCCGCAGCTGCACTGATAGGCAGCTTGCCAACATTTCTAAACTCCCAACAATCATTCATGGAAGTGCTTTGGAGTGTGGGAGCCAAAGGATCGGGAGCGCTTGTTTCATATTCTGGAGCATTTCATCCTCCCCAAAAGAAAACCAGATGAGTTTTCTGCTGTGCTGCAGGAGAAATAAATGTGTGACGGTTTACGGTGTGATCTTTTTGGCACTAAGTCAGGATATCAGAGTGAAAGGAATCAGAGGTGATTGTAAGCAAGCTGGTTTATGAAGTTCCACCCCCTTTTTTTAAACTATAACCTCTGTTCCACAAGTGTCAGTCTGCAATGTATTTCAAAGGTTTCTTTTGTTTCTACAAAGCTGAAGCACGCAGACGATGGGGTTTTATGTCTTTATCTTGACACAGATGGAACTTGAGCATCTCACCATTTTAACCAATTAACAATATTTTGTTAGCATTCCACAGTGACATATCTGATGGGTCTTTGCCACAGAAGTGCTGACATCCATACTGATTGAATGTTAAACAAAAAGGTCACATACATTTGGTGTTCAGGTGCCCAACGCAGCAATAGATAGCCATTTAGCTTGAGCTATGGAAAGAAAACCCCAGTATCATGTTTCAGCATTTTAGAGAGAGTGATGAAAGAAGACCTCTGTGACAAATTACACCGAGCAATGGGTGCTAGAGGAGCAGAAGCTAAACCCAAAAGTGGGACAGGACTTCAGCTCTCTATGACACTCCGTCCTGAGGGTTCGTGCTAGATGTTTAATGTACAGTATCTTCCAAGTTGTCTGTGTCATGTTAGATTAGCGATAGCATCACACATATGAAGGATTTATTTGTTTTGAAAGACAGGAAGGGAATAAATTAGACAATACTGGAGTATCAATACCAAACGACCATCTTTCCCCTAAATGCAACAGATAAGAAGTAGGCAAAAGTAAATTTAGGAACACTGTCATTCTGAGAGTAATATGCTTTAAGCCCATAAAACTGATACATATACAAAACTTACTTCCAGATTTCTGCCTAAGTTTGCCAATTCTGGATTTAATCAGTGATAAAATACCATCATGAAGACAATTCCTACCATATGTTTGGAGGCTCAGGAAATCTTTACAGTGTCAGCTGCTGCTGAAGTTATATCGCCCCTCCTTCTCCTGCATTAGTACACACACACCCGCACACATGTGTGTACACACTGCAACACAATACTCACTCTGCACCTATGTGACTGTTATCATATGAATGAAAACATACTGCTGACATATTTCTGTGTGAGTCAAATCTTTATATTTATTGAGCAAATAAACACAGCAGATTGGAAAGTTTCCAAAGCTTTGAACTTTGAAACAGTCTGACAGTGTTGTGTTGTCAGACTATGAAACAGTCTGACAGTGCTATGCTTCATTGTGGGGGGTGTGCGGGTACAGCAGAGTGAGAAATAACGAGAAGACACTGTATTGTAAGTTGAGCATAAAGAAACGCCCTGTAGTCCGAACTGAGCTGGCTGCTGTGAGTGATTTGACCTCTGAACCTATGAGCTCCCGTATGCCTCTCAGTCTGCCTGCCTGTCTGACTGCTTGTTTGTCTACACACCTGTCTCTCTTTTAGCTTCCCTATTTGCCTGACTGCTTGTCTTCAATGTCATCTGGGGATGTACAAAGGCAAAGAGCTGGCACTTAAAGGGAGCTCATTCCATCACATGTACTTCCACGCACTGAGGCATGTAGTCTCATAGGAAAAGTTCAACATTTTGGGAAATATGCTTATTTACTTTCTTCCTGAGAGTTAGATGAGAAGATTGATACCACTCATGTGTCTATATGCTAAGTATGAAGCTATCGCCAGCAGCTGGGTAACTTAGCTTAGTACAAAGACTGGAAACAGCTAGCTTGGCTCTGTCCAAAGGTAACAAAATCTGCCTACCAGCACCTCTAAAGCTCACTAATTAACATGTTATTTCTTGTTTTATCGAAGTGTAAAAACAACTATCCCTGTAGTCCCCACCGGTTGCCTGGCAACTGGTCTCGGCCAAGAAATAACTTGGCACACAACCCCCCTGCAAAATGCTGAATTGTCATTTTTACACTTTGTATGTGTAGTTTTTGTATGGATTGAACAAACAAGATACAACGTGTTAATTAGTGAGCTTTAGAGGTGCTGTTAGGCAGATTTTGTTTCCTTTGGACAGAGCCAGGCTCGCTGTTCATCCCTGTTTCTGGTCTTTATGCTAACCTAAGTTATCCAGCTGCTGGCGATAGCTTCATATTTATCAATCTTCTCATCTTTCTCTCAGCAAGAAAGCGAATATATGTATTTCCCAAAATGTTGAACTATTCCTTTAAGTCTCATAATGTGGCTCTTGAAGGTTCTTTCTGCTTTAGTCTCTCCAGGTAGTTTTCTCTCCATGGTCTCATTTAATTAGCTGTCTAAAACTGTCATCAAGGCAACATGTGTACGTGTGTGCATGAGAGTGTGGTAAGCATATGTGGGTTTGTGTGCAAGCTCTCTTACGTGATTTATGTGCGTATGTGTCTTTGTGCGTTATTATGAGTGTGAAGCATGTATGCGTGCGCTTGTGTGTTTTGGTCCTTGTGTGTGTGTGTGTGTGTGTGAATAGTAAGTTGACAGCAGCTGTAAAATTCCTCTCTGAGCATCACAGAGGGGAGGCTGATGGGAGCTGACAGGGAGCAAGAGTGAAGGGAGGTGGGAGAGGAAGATGAAGGTGAGCGTGGAGCAGGGGGAGATGGTGGTTGCCAGCTAGTTTGATGATTGAAGGTTTAGTCGGGCTTTGCAGCAATTCTGTACTGCTGTCGAAGAATACTGATGCCTTTACTGTTATTGTCTTGACCTTATCGAGTGTAACCCATACACCTTGGATGTATCAGCTCAGAGTGAAACAACTGTTTCCCCTAAATATTTGCAGATGGTGCTGAAGTCTGGCTTTTGGCCACTGCTTGGACCTGTTCCCAGTTATCCATTTATCAATCTTACATTATATTTTAGAAGACTAATATTTATTTTATTTTAAATTACAACTAATGTTATACTGGTACTAGTTGTTTGAGTTGGACAAGAGAACATGAAAGAATGTTTTCACAATACATGATATTAGCAGAGAAGACACATTTTCATGTGTATATGTATGCAATAAGGAGCACATATGAACTCCACTGAAGAGGAAGGTAGAAAAGTGAAGTGGAAAGAAGAGCAGGGGTAGTGCCAGTTTGTCTGGCTCAGGTGAGTAAATGGGGAGGACAGTGGAAGACTTACTTTCAACCCTTTATTTCTACTTTGGCAAACCAAGTGTACTGCGCAGGAATCCCTCTATAGGGAACAGAGGGACTGACTGATAGAGTAGAGATGTAGAAGGTTGGTCTGGGTGCTGGTGGGATGGAGAGGTTATAGAGGTAGAGAGTAGAGTTCCAAAATAAATTACCTGTCAAAATGAGAAATCCACTATATAAAAAAAAGCACCTTTATTAGACTGCAGAAACAAATGTTATTTAAAATAAATCAGGCCCATAAAATTGTTGCATTTTGACAAGCAGCTGAACAATCATGAGCATGTAATTTAATGGTTCAATGATATGTTGAGGTTCAAGAGCAATACTGGGAGCCCTGCACGTTAATCCCCCACAATGCTTTAATATGAATTTGGTTCAATTAGAGAATGAAAAGCTATGACTTATTGTCAATCCAACATAACATTTTATTTCATTCTCACCAGTCTCAGTCAAAATCTTAACATGATGAAGGTTCTATCTTCACATCACCCACACAAGCAAGGATACGCAGCGTGTGCTGCCAGCTGCGTTGTCCAAGCAGTGTGCTTCGCTACATATGGTTTGTCTTTAGCAGTGTGACTGCAGCCGAACTGTATACAGGGTAGATACACATGAGCATAAACACAAAGTCAGATGTGTGAAGGAACAAAGGACAGTTGCTCTCTTCAGAATCAGAATCAGAATCAGAACCAGAATCATCAGTGTACACAAACAAGGAATTTGACTCTGTTTTTTCTTTGCTCTTGTTACACACAGTTCCAAGAACAATTTTCAGGAAGATAGAAATAGAGATACAGCTAAAAACAAGGACTGGACAAGGACAAAGCTGAACAAGGTATAAGATGGTGTGTGCACAGCGTGTATTTAAACTGTAAAATCTATAATTTGTCATTTGTAGGTACAGTAAATGTTTTAGTGTTCCAGGATTATTGCACAGGGATTATTTTCTGGCACTATATGACTGATTCAACTGTTCATCAGAGTGATGGCATATGGAAAGAAAACTGTTCTTGTGTCTGGTTGTTTTGGCGTGCAGTACAGCGCTCTGTAGCGCCTACCAGAGGGGAGAAGTTGGAACAGGTTGTGTCCAGGGTGTGATGAGTCTGCAGTGATGTTCCCTGAGTCTGTAAACGATGATAACAGTTTTCCTTCATGCACATTACTCTTCAACAATGTGTAATGTATGCAACTGGCCGAAAAACTACTAAAAGTACCATATAAGTTAATTTTAAGTCTTCTGAAACAATATTACTGGAGATGTGTTACCCTGAACCACTTATAAATTAGGCCAGTTCTATTTGTGGGTTACAACAACAATCAGTAAAATCCTGGCGGCTTGATAGTTTCAGTTATTTGGCACAAAACAGCAGATTGTTGTTTCTGTGGGTTCACCAGCACTCCAGTGGAAAGTTGCACTTGGAATACGCTACTGTACTGCTTCACCCCTCCCTTTCAGATAGCTTCCACTGAACTAGATAATGTGTTGGACACGGCTGAGCGACTCAAGCATTAGTCTTCATAATAACCACTGATTAGTGAAGTTATCGTGCTGATGTCAGTGCTCTACATCAGTTGGCCTGAGAAGTGTTGCAGTGTGGGAGGTCTTGTTCTGACCCTGTTTGATCATGTGAGCAGTGATAGTTCACGTTGGGACGCGATGCTGGATGAAGCTGACATATTCCTGATTAATCTGATTTATAGCGGTAATCATCATGTTGATCTACTGCTGTCCAAGTAGTGGTTTAGGCTATTAATCCAATCAGTTGCATATTATTTTCGGCAACAAGTGTCCTATCAAAATACTGGTTATGCTTTGAGTGCATGAAGTTCTTTAATTACAACACTAGCAGAGTTAATGGTTTAGGTCAGAGATTCTTCCTTGTAACTAATTAAGATAATTGTGTTGTATTTTACTTTTATTTTGAGAGATAGACCACTGAAACCCATAACTGCAACTTACATACACAGATTTGTTGTGTTCACTTTTCTTTTTACAATCTGCTCCCTTACATTAAAGTTAAAGAGGTAATATTAGCTACTTGCTAACACAACCACCTCTCTCTCTCTCTGGGTTTGGGAGCCCAAGATGAAAATGAAGGGCTGAAGAATTGCGCTAATTATTGGTAGTCAGCTGTATGTGATCGCTGGAGCAGAAAGAGCATCTCTGGAGGGGTGAAACCTAAAAACAAAGTGGCTAGTCTTATGACACTCTGCAGGGGTGAGAGCCTGCTAAAGTTCACCACCTCTGTATTGTGTAAGCAGCCCTGTTATAATAACTGCCTTCATCTTGGCCAGGAAAAATACTGTAAAACATTTATCAGAGATGGCAGATGAAACTAGCCTGTTTGAAGGGTTTTTGAATCAGAGCTGGATATAATAAAAACCTAACTTGTAGCATCTTTCCATGAGCAATAAATATGTAAAATGTGCAGTAAATGTGGCCTAATAATTTGCATTAAAAGCCTTCATCTCCAGAGACTTTGCTTGAATCTTGCACAAATCTAGAATAAATGTGATGGCAGTTTCAGTAGCACTGCCAGTCTTACCTTCTGTACTGTACAGTAGCTCTATTTTACACTGCCAGACCCATAGGAAAGTGTTTCTCTCTCGGCACTCAAACATTTGCATGTCTGCAAACTGGTGGCGGGGTTTCACCCTGTGGGAAACCGATGTCTGGCCAAGAGTCTCTGACCCACACAACCCACCAGTGTCCATAGTGTGGTGTAGAACTGGACCTGCAGCACAGTCCTGAACAGTCCTCATTTAGCTGTAGGGTATGTGTGGATGTTCATACCGCAAAATTCTTGCTGAGTCGAATAGAATTCACAAAAGCTGTCAATATACCAGTTTCTATATTGTAGATAATGAAATGTGCTGCAAGGGCTTTATGTTTTCTGTGGTATGATATTAAAATCTAGATTCCATACGGGGCATTAAACAAGACAGTGACTCCTTAAAGTATTAAATCAGCATCAGATAATCTTTCTACATACTTGATGGACATTTGTTGCATTCAGTACTGCTTCACAGTTGATTTACCTCCCAGAGAAACTATGCTGAAATACTTGCAACTACCACATCACCACTGCTACAGTAACTTCCACTGAACTCCTGGAGTTTCCAGGTACCGATGTGGGTCAGCTGAAGTATGAAAAGGGCCTTGCACTAAGTGGACTAAGTTTTAACAGTGTTAGATGAAATACCTTGGTCAGTATAGTATAATGAATGATGTTCTTTAATGTATGAGATAGAGGATTACAGACCAAGTTTATTAGCAAGCGTTTGAAAGAAAACACCTACTCAACTTTAGGATGTATTCAGTGCAACTACTCAACTCTTGCAGATGTTAGTTCCTCACTAGGGGTCTTGAAATTGATCAGTAAATCACATTTCAGATACTAACCGCATGTGCTGGCATACTTTACACTTGTTACTCACCTTATCTCAGTAACTGTTTGAATTTTAACAAACAGTTGCATAACAGCAGCACTATTCAAAGCTGCACTAAAGTGAACACTGCTGATATGGATTAAAGTTTCCTTTGTTGGCACATTATGCTGACAAACTTCAATTCACCACCAGTCACCAAACCAACAACCTGCCTCACCCCCCAGGATAATCAAAGTATGGAAATCTCACAGACCACCCACGAATACACACACACCCACATACACGGGCACTGCATGGTGCAGAAGCAGATTGCCCTACTGAATGTGAGGTTGTATTTTTCCACACAGTCCTGTGAAATTAGCGAAAGCTCAAGACTAAAATATCAGAGTAATGGTGGAGAATGTGGCAGTTCCATCACACTTTTACATATGCACAGACATTTTGCTAGTGGCCTAATTGACAATGAAACTATCCTCCACCTGGACGTCAAACCTGTATTCCTAAACTCTTTAGCCATGGCTCTCATCCCCAGAAAATTTTCAGCCATGATTGAAGGGAATACCTTGTGTGGTTGCAGGAACCCTTCACCTTCCCCTATGAAGGGCTGGCTTTGTTCTTTTAGTAATGCTTAATTTCTTCAAAGTGCAGACAAGCTGAACAGCATTATACTAATGGGCATTCAAGCCAAGGTTTACTCACAGCAATGAATTAGTTTCCATGAATGAGCCTGTAAGAGATACAGCAGGTGATGTATAAGGCCATGAAGGAGGATCATTAGGGTTTTAGAGAAGTCAAAATAAATAAAACATCAAGAGAGGATATGCAATTCCCTGCTACTGAGCTAGTGACAGTGCTTTCTAATATGTCACAAAATATACATACCTGTTTTTTAGGACAAGTCTTTGGTACAGTTCATCTTTTGAAGTATAAATATTTAGTATTTAAGTGATGAGTGTTTAACAAGGCAATTAAATGTCATTTTAAATGTGAATACAGGCTGGGTTTTTGTCACTAAAATACAAACTTTTGCAAAGCTCCAATGAGAGAACTTGCTTACATATTTGCTAGTGCTGCAGTGAAACAGGGTTAATTTGGACGCAGAAGCTCAAATGAATTAAGAAGAGAATGAGAATTATAAACATGAGTGGCTGATGGCCTCACATAAGTTTCGATAAATCTAGGCAGGAAAAGTGAAAGAGCAGCATTGAGGTGTCCTTGACCAAGGCACTTAATCCCCACCTGCTGTACTGAGCAGCTTCCAGGTGTGAATGTGTGTAAAAAAGAGCATATCCTGGTTTTTATAAAGGTTAGAAAATGTGTGTGTGTGTGTGTGCACAAAGTCGCATTCAAATAACAGGCAGGAAAGGAGGCATTAAGTTGGACACACCTTCTTCCTCCATTGGGTCACGTATCTCACACACACACGCTCACACTTAGAGAAACAACAACAACAACAACAACAACAACACTCTCCATGAAATGGACAATCATCATGGGTCATCACCTCCGTCAGCATGTGTCAGCCATCAGCGACAGAATAGGTGACCATCTGTAGCGGGAGCAAAGCTTTATTTTGGTTGTGAGGTTCAAAGGTCCTGAGATGCAAGTTGACAGAAGCTGTCATGGCAGCCTGAGTGGCTGTGTCAGTGAACCTGAAAATATTTGGAAGCATCAAACACTGAGAGAAACCCATGGGTGAAAAACTATGGCTGTTGAATGAAAGCAACTGAAAACATTTCCGCTTAGCCGATTAAAGGTGGCTTGCTCCATTTGTTCTTTTCAGTGTATTTTGGGCAAATTCTTAAATTGGAAGTACTGAATTTATTCACTTGAAATTCACACCTTTCACACTACCTTCCAAAATCATTTGATTACACTGTATATCTTCCCCCCTTATATGAGTGCCTAACGACCAAACCTCATAAATACTTAAAAATGTTGAATATATTTTGGTATTTCCACAAACTATAAAATGTGTTCAGTATAACAATGAGCAATAAAGCCATCACCCATAAATTCTCTATGAATATATATTCTGCTGTCACTATTATGACTTTAAAAAAAGGGCCTCCTTTGGAATGCAGCGTGCCCTCCGACCCTATAGTGCAGGGAGTTTACATATCCATGTCTCCACTAGTAAAAACTACATTCCTACCTTCGATCTGGGTCAAAGATAAAAGATGACAGAGATCTGGAGCTGACAAGCGAGACAGATCTGATGTTCAGAGACAATTTTTGGGGGGGGGGCTGAGACAAAAAAATGTACAATAAAATATAACCACATACTATGGCACCCAGATGTCAAGTAATTTATTGCAGCAACTTTTGATCTGTGCGTCCTTGAACTAGTCCTCTCTAAATACTGCAACCTTTTTTTTGGATTACATTCATCTTAACTGCAATTTCTGCTGGGAACATTCAAACACATTGATAACACAGGAAGGAGGTGAGCTGTAGGCATGACATGCGAGGTGCGCTGCTCTGCCTTGACTTAGAGGAACCTGCATTAGCAGAAGTGCTGGAGGCATCTTCTTGTAGTCGCCAGGCTGCCACAAAGTTGACTGCTATCAGTCACTTGCATAGCTAATGACATTATCTAATCTAATCTATCTAATTATCTAATCCTTTTAGGCAAGCTTTTGTTTTCGTGAGCCTCTGTTACACAATCAGTCTTTCTGAAAAGCTAATTCTGAGACTATCTGGGCTAATCTGATCATATTTTACTGTTAATGGGTCACTGCCACTGTAACTGCTTGTAAAATGCAAGAACCTCGCCCATTAAAACAGCAGTATCAATCCCGCGTGAGAAGTGAAGCTGTTGAATGTTATAGTAGCTGTCTAAAGAAAAAATGATTCATTTTTAGTCAACACTTCTTATCAATATTCTAAAATATATTTCATCAATTTTTCCTGTTTACCTAACACAACCAAAGTCTGACTGAACAACAGAGAAAAGAAATGTTGATGTAGGCTGTTTTTCCACTTGGAGTAGAAGACGATGCAACTGGGAGTGATCAGGACACTTTTTTGCAAAGCTCCAGGTGGACAGCAAATCACTACAATTAGTGACAACAATTGGAAGAAAGTGCCTCTCACTGCAGAAAATGCATCCACTGTGCTTCAGCGTTCAAACGGAATTAGTGTATCAAATAATATTTAACCAGGCAAATTGACAAGAGCATTTATTTATGGCAATGGCCTGTGAAAGTTGCACATGATCACATATTAACCTTCTTCATTTGGTGGACATTTGGAGAGGTCAGTAAGACATGTCTGTAGAGATGGGAGGAGAGAGTAAGCAGACAGGTCACTTTCCATCACCAGCTGTGGGAAAATATGCAGACCTCGGCAATTTGAAATAAATGGTAGAAACATATTTAACTAATTTATTTGAGCAACATGATTTGATTGTCTGTGCTCCAATTCCGCTCATGGTTATATTTAAATCAGATGTTCTAAATTCATATTTGTTTAGTTCACAGCTGCGTTGCTGTCAGCTAAGTTGGTGTCTTCATTTGCATCATGTGTTTATGGGCATTTTTAACAGACACAGTAATATCTGCATGTCTCTGTACAGGTATCTGCTACTTCTGGCAAAAAGCAAATCCTTGCACTGTGAAACAGCTCTAACCTTCTCCTGCCTATGAGGCTTTTGTCTATTATTGTATTATATTCTCATAAAGTAGCTTGCCTTTGTATTTACAAAATATGTCTAAATTTAAGCTGTGAGTAATAAAACAACAAAAATACTAAACCTGCGAAAGAGCCATTCTGTAAAACAAAGATTTCCTTTAATCTGTTATCTCAGCTATAGGCTTGATGCAGTCTCCATATTTGGGATATTTACTGTGAAATACTAACCTTTACTGTCTTAAATCAACTGGACACCATAGTTCTGCTTTTTTAAGATGGGCTCTGCATTTATTTTGAAGGCAAGCTTTCACCTGATGACAAATGACAGGGACTGAGGGGAGAGAGAGGACTGACATGTAACTGCATTTGAAAAGAGGACCTTGCGTGGTCAGCACCTTAAACCTCCAGTCCACCAGGGTACACAAGCAGGTGCTCAAAGTCCTGATTAATGTGCTTTAGTTCCTGTTGAAGCAGGATTTAAAGGCAGGGCAGGGCAATTAAGTAAACCAATGGGGAAATAGTGGGACATTGTTCAAAAAGTTTGTGATGTTTTTATTGGCTGGAGTTTTTAGTCCCGCCTACTTTTGCAGTATTTAACCAATACACTGTTTTCCAGGAAGTAGCTTTTTATGGGAAAATGAAATTCCCATTTCATCCCACATGCCAAACAATTCTTCTTCTTAAACATGTTGACTCAATCAAATATGCTAGTTAGTTTGCTAGTTTGATTCTGAAAGGAGGGGGAATGCAAAATGAAAGGGGATGAAAAAGTTTAGAGAAATGGGGAGACCCACACACTTGTTAATACATTTGTGGCAGAGAAACAAAGGCAGCTATGCCATGTTTTCAACCAGCAGCAGCGTGAGAAAAAAACTGAACTTTAAAGCTGACAAAATTCTCAAACTGATAAAAAATACACAGTTGGAACTGGCCATCAAGTCTCTGGTGAAGCTGGAGGCCAAGGAGGAGGACTTCCTTCATGAGGATTGGTGCATGGAAGTAACTATACACGGTAAGCACAGGTCATTCTTTTTCACAGTTTATTTGATGTAGTTTGTATGGTGTGTTGTGTTGGCTGCCTGTAGGTTAAGCCTTATTGATAAGCCAACAAACCATGGCTTTTTTGGAATGGTGTTTGTGTTTTTCTGACTGCTTTGCCATCACTGTTTTGCCATGACTGGGCCTTAACTGTTGTGGCTGAAATTTTATTTGGGGGGCCTATGTGTGTTTTGACTTCTTATATGTACGATAGGGAAGATGTACACGACTGTTCCAAAGTTTGGAATCGCCTGGCACAAAAGCTTGACTCGGTACAGTCAGATGGCTGAGAGGACTACTCTATATTTTTGAATGGTCTTTCATGCTTTTAGGTTGTAGAAAGTCCTCTTTACAAACAGATGTTATTTTGTATGAAGGGTGGTTTGCAAAAAAAGTCATGTTTTGGACATGGAGAACAAAACGCTGTACAATAGTTTAACCAGACTAATGACTGAAAGGGCAGAGAGAGACAAAGATACCTCTGAGCACCAGTTAAATTTGAAAATAAGAAATCACCAGTAAAAGAAACTGGAACCTTAGCATTAAAATCTGTGCAAATTTAAATAGGAACAGATTTCTGTTTCAGTGAAAAATGCACAATAATGCCCTTAACAAACTGGAATTAACAGGTGTGTTGCTTTAGCAAAATAACTTCAAAACAAGCAAGTTTTAATCATTTCATTATTATTCTTTTGGGGCCAAAACCATTTCAAATGTAAATAATCAATTTGGTGTCTGAATTATGTTAAAACAGCCATTATTGAAGGAAAGACAAAAAACAAAAAAACCCTGGTGATTCCAAATGTTTGAATGGCAGTGTACATCTATATGTATCACATACATGTACAGAAAGTATGTGCGTTTCAGCTCTAGGATGTTTTGTGTGGATATTAATCCCCTTATTAACAGGTTGACGGCATAGCAACCACACATTTTAGCTAGAGATACCATGCAGAATTTCTATCTATCTTTGTTTTTGTCTACGTAGTCGATTTCTATCTGTTTATTTGTATTCTATTCTATTTACTTGATGTTTTTCTGTGTCTTATGATTTGTAAAAGTGTAAAAATAATTTTTCAGGTAGATCTACAAACAGTAAGTGTAATTTCTTTTTTTGATTTGCTTTCTCTACTTTTGATTTGATATTTTCAATTTTATTTCAGTCTACGACGGTAGATGTGTGGAATTTCTGCCATCCTGATGTCAAGATCTACAAACAGTAAGTTTCATTTTTATTTTGTTTAAGTCTACCTACCTACCTACCATGGCCGCCGTGTCTATCTATCTTTCTATCTGTCTCTCTGTCTTTGTTGTGTGTTAGGTTGGCCGCCGCGCCTGTCTGTCTGTCTGTCTGTCTGTCTGACTGTCTACCGTCTTACCATGGCTGCCGTGCATATCTATCTCTCTGTCTATCTCTCTCTCTGTGGATCAATATTGTTGTAAAAAACATTTTTGTAGGTAGATCTACATCATGTCACATTAATCAGCTGGCGATTTTATCCAAAGCAACTTTACAACAAGTGCATTCAACCATTTGGATACAAACCAAAAATTTCAAAAATCATGAAAGTACATCAACTTCATCAAAGAAGTTGAACTGCTTCCTAATTCTCAAAGTGCTGTAATTAGAAACAAATAAGAAATACAGTTTTTTTAAAAATATTATTTTCATGGGGCAACATTCAGTCTGAACAGATGAGCTTTCAG